>CM076581.1:392605845-392850784 GCA_034641835.2 Pinus albicaulis
GTTAAGGTTAGGTTATAGTTAAGTTTAAGGTTAGGTTAAGGGTAAGATAAGGTTAAGGTTAAGTTTAGGTTATCGTGAAGGTTAAGGTTAAGATAAGATTAAGGTTAAGGTTATGGTTTTGGTCAAGGTTAGGGTTAGGTTATAGTTAAGGTCAAGGTCAAGGTTAGGTTATAGTGAATGTTAAGGTTAAGATAAGGTTAATGTGAAGGTTAGGTTAAGGTTAAATTTATGGTTAAGGTTAATGTTAATGGTTTGGTCAAGCTTAGGGTTAGGTTATAGTTAAGATTATGGGTTTATTCAGGTTAAGGTTAAGGTTAAGAGTAAGGTTTGGTTAAGGGTAAAGTAAAACTTAAGGGTAAAGTCAAGGGTTTAGTTAGGGTAAGGTTAACGTTAAGGGTTTGGTCAAGGTTAGGGTTAGGTTCAAGTTATGGGTTTAGTTAGGTTAAGGTTAGGATTAAGGTTAACGTAATGGTTAAGGTTAAGTTCAAGGGTCAATTCAAGGTTAAGGTTAAGGTTAAGGTTAAGGTTTGGTCAAGGTTAGGGTTAGGTTATAGCTAAGATTATGATAATGTTAAGGTTAAGGTTAAGGTTTGGTCAAGGTTAGGGTTAGGTTATAGCTAAGGTTATGATAAGGTTAAGGTTAAGGTTATGGTTAAGGTTAGGGTTAGGTTATAGTTAAATTCGAGGTTAAAGTAAAGGTTAAGGGTAAGGTTAAGGTTAGGTTAAAGTTAAGATTAGGTTAAGGGTAAAGTTTAGGTTATGGTTAGGGTAAGGTTAGGTTTAAGGTTAGGGGAAGGTTAGGTTTAAGGTTAGGGTTAAGGTTAAGGTTTGGTCAAGGTTAGGGTTAGGTTATAGCTAAAGTTATGATAAGGTTAAGGTTAAGGTTGAGGTTAAGGTTTGGTCAAGGTTAGGGTTAGGTTATAATTAAATTCAATTTTAAAGTCAAGGTTAAGGGTAAGGTTAAGGTTAGGTTAAAGTTAAGATTAGGTTAAGGGTAAAGTTAAGGTTATGGTTAGGCTAAGGTTAGGTTTAAGGTTAGGGGAAGGTTAAGGTTAAGGTTAGGTTAAGGGTAAGGATTTTGTCAAGCTCGGGATTTCGTTATAGTTAAGGTCATGTTAAGGTTAAGGTTAAGGGTTTGGTCAAGGTTAGTGTTAGGTTATAGTTAAGGCTAAGGTTAAGGTAAAGGTTAAGGTTAGGTTAAGGTTAAGGTTAAGGTTAATGCTATGGTTAAGGTTAATATTAGGTTAAGGTTAAGGTTAGGATGAGGTTAAGATAAGGTGAAGGTTAAGGGTGAAGGTTAAGGTTAATTTTAAGGTTAAGGTTAACATTAGGTTAAGGTCAAGGTTAAGGTTACAGGTCTTAACCTTAACCTTCAGTATAGACTAACCTTAACTATATTCTAACACCTTAACCTTAACTTAACCGTAACCTTAACCTTAACCTTACCTTTAACCTTAAGCTTAAGCTTAATCTTAAGCTTAACCTAACCTTATCCTTGACCTTGACTATAACCTAACCCTAACCTTGACCAAAACTTAACCTTAACCTTATATTAACCTTAACATTAAGCTTAACCTTTCCATAACCATAACCTTAACCTTAACCTTACCCTTACTTAACTATAGCCTTACCCTTAACCTCAACCTTGACCTTAACAATAATGTAACCCTAACATTAACATTAACCTTAACCCTAACCTTAATCTTAACTTTACCCATAACCTAATATTAACCTTACCCTTAACCTTAACCTGAGATTAAGATTATGGTTAAGGTTAAGGTTAAGGATATGTTAAGGTTAAGGTTAAGGTTACGATTAAGGTTAAGGTTAAGCATTTGGTCAAGGTTAGGGTTAGGTTATAGTGAAGGACAAGGTTAACGTTAAAGTTATAGTTAAGGGAAAGGTTAAGGTTAAGGGTAAAGTTAAGGTTAAGTTTAAGGTTAACGTTAAGGTTAAGAATAAGTTCAAGGTCAAGGTTAAGATTAATTAAAGGTTAAGATAAGGTTAAGTGTAAGTTTAAGATAATGCTAAGGGTAAGGGTAAGGTTAATGTTAAGGTTAAGGGTTTGGTCAAGGTTAGGGTTAGGTTATAGTGAAGGTTAAGGTTAAGCTAAGGGTAAAGTCAAGGTTAGGGTTACGTTAAGGTTAAGATTAGGTTAAGGGTAAAGTTAAGGTCAAGGTTAGGTTAAGGTTCAAGTTATAGTTAAGGTCAATGTAGGAGAAGGTTAAGCGTAGGGTTAAGGTTACATGATTAGTAAGGTTAAGGTTAAGGTTAATATTAGGTTAAGGGTAAGGTTAAGGTTAGTTTAAGGTTAAGAGTAAGGGTAAGGTTAGGGTTAGGTTATAGTTAAGGTCAAGGTTAACGTTAAGGGAAAGGAAACCCTTAACCTTAACCTTAACCTGAACCTTTACCCTAACCTTAACCTTAACTATAACCTAACCCTAACCTTGACCAAAACTTTAACCTTAACCTTAACCTGACTAAACCCGTAACCTTAACCTTACTCTTACCATTAACCTTCACCCTTAACCTTAACCTTAACCTTACCCCCTTAACCTTAACCGTAACCTTAGCCTAACTAAACTAGTAACCTTAACCTTAACATTAACCTCACTAAGCTCGTAACCTTAACCTTAACCTTAACTTTACCCTTAACCTAAACTTAACCATAACCTTAACCTTAACCTTACCCTTACCTAACCTTAACCTTAAAATTAACCTTAACCTTAAACTTTATCTGACCTTAACCTTAACCTTAACCATAACCTTAATGTTAACCTTAACCTTTACCCTAACCTTAACCTTAACCTTAACCTTAACCAAACCCTTAACCTTAACCTTAAGCTAACCTTAACCTTGACCTTAACTATAACCTAACCCTAACCTTAATGTTACGAGTTAAGGATAACATTAAGGTTATGGGTTAAGGATCACCCGTAACCTTAACCTAACCCTAACCTTAAGGTTACAGGTTAAGGATAACCTTAACTAAACTTGTAGCCTTAACCTTAAAATTAACCTCACTAAACTCATAACCTTAACCTTAACCATAATATAACCTTAGCGTTAAATTTACCCTTAAACTAAACTTAACCATAACACTAACCTTAACCTTAACCTTGCCCTTACCTAACATTAACCTTAACTTAACCTTAACCTTAACTTCGCCCTTAACCTTAAAATTAAACTTAACCTTAAACTTTATCTAACCTTAACCTTAACTTTAACCTTAAAATTTACCCTAACCTTAACCTCAACCTTAACCTTGACCAAACCCTTAACCTTAACCTTAACCTAACCTTAACCTTGACCTCAACTATAACCTAACCCTAACCTTGAACAAACCCTTAACCTTAACTTTACCCTTAACCTAACCTTAACCTTAACTATAACCTAACCCTAACCTTAAGGTTAAGGTCAAGGTTAAGGTTAATGTTATGGTTAAGGTTAAGGTTACGGTTAGGTTAAGGGTAAGGCTAAGTTTATGGTTAAATTTAAGGTTAGGTTAAGGTTAAGGTTATGTTATATTTAAGGTGAAGATTAGGTAAAGGTTGACCTTAACCTTAACCTTAACCTTAACCCTAAATTTACCCTTAGGTTACGGGTTTAGTCAGTTTGAGGTTAAGGTTAAGGGTTTGGTCAAGCTTAAGGTTAAGGTTAAGGTGAAGGTTAAGGGTAAGTTCAAGGTTAAGGTTAAAGTTAAGGTTAAGGTTAAGGTTATGGGTTTAGTAAGGTTAAGGTTAAGGTTAAGATAAAGGTTAAGGGTAAGGTCAAGGTCAAGGGTAAAGTTAAGGTTAAGGTGAATGTTAAGGATAAGGTTAAGTTTAAGGTTACGGGTTTAGTCAGGTTAAGGTTAGGGTTGAGGGTAAGGTTAAGGTTAAGGTTAGGGGAAGGTTAACGTTAAAGTTAGGTTAAGGTAAGGGTCTAGTCAAGGTTAACATTAATGGTTAAGGCTAAGGTTAAGGGTTTGGTCAAGGTTAGGATTAGGTTTGAGTTAAGGTTAAGGTTATGCTAAGGGTAAGATAAGGTTAAGGTCAGTTTAAGGTCAAGTTCAAGGTTAAGGTTAAGGAAAAGACAAGGTTAAGGTCAAGGATAAGGTTAGGGTAAAGGTTGAGGTTAAGGTTAAGGTTATGGTTAGGTTAAGGTCAAGGTTAGGTTAAGAGTAATGTCAAGGTTAAGGTTATGGTTATGGGAAGGTTAAGGCTAAGGTTAAGGTTAAGTTAAAGTTAAGGGAAAAGTTAGGGTTAGGTTATAGTTAAGGTCAAGGTTAAGGTTAGGTTAAGGTTAAGGTCAAGGTTAGGGTTAGGTTAGGGTTAAGGTTAAGGTTAAAGTCAAGGTTAATGATTTGGTCAAGGTTAGAGTTAGGTTATAGTTAAGGTTAAGGTTAAGGTTATGTTAAGGTTCAGGTTAAGTTTAAGGGTTTGGTCAAGTTTAGGGTTAGGTTATACTTAAGGTTAATGTTAAGGTGAAGGTTATGGGTTTAGTCAGGTTAAGCTTAAGGTTAAGGGTTTGGTCATGGTCAAGGTTAAGGGTTTGGTCAAGGTCATGGTTAAGGTTAAGGTTAAGGTTACAGTTAGGTTAAGGGTAAAGCTATGTTTATGGTTAAATTTAAGGTTAGGTTAAGGTTAAGGTTATGTTATATTTAAGGTGAAGGTTAGGTAAAGGTTGAACTTAACCTTAACCCTAAATTTACCCTTAGGTTACGGGTTTATTCAGTTTAAGGTTAAGGTTAAGGGTTTGGTCAAGCTTAAGGTTAAGGTTAAGGTGAAGGTTAAGGGTAAGTTCAAGGTTAAGGGTAAAGTAAAGGTTAAGGTTAAGGTGAAGGTTAAGGGTAAGTTCAAGGTTAAGGGTAAAGTAAAGGTTAAGGTTAAGGTTATGGGTTTAGTAAGGTTAAGGTTAAGGTTAAGATGAAGGTTAAGGGTAAGGTCAAGGTTAAGGGTAAAGTTAAGGTTAAGGTGAATGTTAAGGATAATGTTAAGTTTAAGGTTACGGGTTTAGTCAATTTAAGGTTAGGGTTGAGGGTAAGGTTAAGGTTAAGGTTAGGGGAAGGTTAACGTTAGGGGAAGGTTAACGTTAAAGTTAGGTCAAGGTAAGGGTCTGGTCAAGGTTAACGTTAATGGTTAAGGCTAAGGTTAAGGGTTTGGTCAAGATTAGGATTAGGTTTAAGTTAAGGTTAAGGTTATGTTAAAGGTAAGATAAGGTTAAGGTTAGTTTAAGGTCAAGTTCAAGGTTAAGGTTAAGGGAATAAGGTCAAGGATAAGGTTAGGGTAAAGGTTGAGGTTAAGGTTAAGGTTATGGTTAGGTTAAGGTTAAGGTTATGGTTAGGTTAAGGTTAAGGTTAGGTTAAGAGTAATGTCAAGGTTAAGGTTATGGTTATGGGAAGGTTAAGGCTAAGGTTAAGGTTAAGTTAAAGTTAAGGGCAAGGTTAGGGTTAGGTTATAGTTAAGGTCAAGGTTAAGGTTAGGTTAAGGTTAAGGTCAAGGTTAGGGTTAGGTTATAGTTAAGGTTAAGGTTAAAGTCAAGGTTAAGGATTTGGTCAAGGTTAGAGTTAGGTTATAGTTAAGGTTAAGGTCAAGGTTATGTTAAGGTTCAGGTTAAGTTTAAGGGTTTGGTCAAGGTTAGGGTTAGGTTATACTTAAGGTTAATGTTAAGGTGAAGGTTATGGGTTTAGTCAGGTTAAGCTTAAGGTTAAGGGTTTGGTCAAGGTCAAGGTTAAGGGTTTGGTCAAGGTCATGGTTAAGGTTAAGGTTAAGGATAGGGTAAAGTTAAAGTTAAGGTTAAGGTTAGGTTAAGGTTAAGGTTAAGGGTTTGGTTAGGGTTAGGGTTAGGTTAAGGGGGCAAGGTTAATGTTAAGGTTAAGGGTTTGGTCAAATTTAGGGTTAGGTTATAGTTAAGTTGAAGGTTAAGGTCAAGTTATAGTTAAGGTTAAGATCAAGGTTAAGGTTAGGGTAAAGATAAAGTTAAGGTTAAGGTTAAGGTTAGGTTAAGGTTAAGGTTAAGGGTTTGGTCAAGGTTAGGGTTAGGTTAAGGGGGTAAGGTTCAGGTTAAGGTTAATATTGAGGTTAAGGGTTTAGTCAAGGTTAAGGTTAGGGTTAGGTTATAGTTATGGTCAAGGTTAAGGTTAATTTAAGATTAAGATTAGGTTAATGGTAAAGTTAAGGTTATGGTTAGGGTAAGGTTAAGGTTAGGGGTAAAGATAAGGTTATGGTTAAGGTTAAAGGTCAAGGTTAAGATAAGGTTAATTTTACGGTTAGGTTAAGTTAAGGTTAAAATTAATATTAAGGTTAGGTTAAGGGTAAATTTAAGGTTAAGTTTAGGGTTATGGTTAGGGTTAAGGTTAGGGGAAGGTTAAGGTTAAGTTTAAGGTTATGGTTAAGGTTAGGTTAAGGTGAAGGTTAAGGGTAAGGTTAAGTTTAAGGTCAAGGTAAAGGTTAAGGTTAAGGTTAAGGTTATGGTTATGGGAAGGTAAAGGTTAAGTTAAGTTTAAGGGTAAGGGTTTGGTCAAGGTTAGGGTTATGTTATAGTTAAGGTCACATTAAGGTTAATTTTAAGGTTAGGTTAAGGTTAAGGTTAAGGGTAAAGATAAGGTTATGGTTAGGTTATGTTTAAGGTTAGGTTAAGGTTACAGGTTTAGTGAGGTTAAGGTTAAGGTTAAGGTTAAGGTTATGTTAAGGGTAAAGTAAAGTTTAAGGTTATGGTTATGAGAAGGCTAAGGTGAAGGTTATAGTTAAGGTTAAGGTTAGGTTAAGGTTAAGATAAGGTTAAGGTTAAGGTTACCATAAGGTTATAGTTATGTTAAGGTTAAGGTTAAGGTTAGGTTAAGGTTAAGATTAGGCTATGGGTTTAATTAGGTTAAGGGTAAGATAAGGTTAAGGTTAAGGTTAGGTTAAGGTCAAGGTAAAGGTTAAGGTCAAGGTCAAGGTTAAGGTTAGGTTAGGGTTAGGTTATAGTTAAGGTTAAGATAAGGTTAAGGTTAGGTTTAGGTTAAGGTTATGGTTAAGGTTAAGGTTAAGGTTAATGGTCAATGAGATAACCCTAACATTTACCAAACCCTTAACCTTACCCTTACCCTTACCCTTAACCTAAACCTTTACCCGAACCTTAACCTTAACCTGACCTTAACCTTAAATTTACCTTAACGTTGACTTTACCCTTAACTTAACCTTAACCTTAAACTTATCTTAACCTTAACCTAACCTTAACCTTAAACTTAACCTAACTATAACCTTACCCTTAACATTAACCTTGACCTTAACATTAACCTAACCTTAACCTTAACCTTAACCATAACCTTATCTTTACCCTTAACCTTAACCATAAACTTATCTTAACCTTATCTTTACCCTCCCCAGTGGAGTCGCCAATTTGTTGAGGAGGTAAATCCCCTCTGCGGACAGAGGCGATCCCTACTAGCCCAGCAGGGGTCTAGCAACAAACAAACAATGCTATGACGCAAGCTCCTAGTTACAAATGAAAGACTTGGTATAAGAGCCTACCTGGATTCCAGCGCTAGATCTGAAGAAGAAGATGTCCCCGTCCTTCAGCCCTGGCAGATCACAATCCTTCCACGATCTCCGTGGATGAACACCTGCACACAGAAGAAACGAACAGATACATGCATAGGAACCAGCATATGTAACTAAACATCGGTCAGAAAAGATATTACTCGCATTAACATGATGGAGAAAGGAGTGGAACCATAATCATAGTCATCTATTAAAATGATAAACGAATAGAAGTTACAACCAAGTTCTGACGTCGCAGCTTCCTTCGAACGGGTCTCCGGTTGTCCACATCTCGCAAAGCTCGCCAAGGAAAGGGAAACCTCTCCAGAGTCTCGTAACAATGGTCTCCTCGCTTGAATGGGCCTTAAGGGAAAGAAGGGATTCTTTACAGCACAAAGGCACTTGGGAATAGGGAGATGCAAAGCTTCAACACTTCAAGACTAGCAGCCCTTTCAACCCCTTCATCAATGGATGAAGGCTATATTTATAGAGGAGAGGAGGAGGTTGGGATCCCTACAATAGTGGAAGGGAGGCCTTATCCTTTGGGAGGTTCCCCATATGGTGGAAACAAGAGGCCAAAGGAGGAAGGCCGTGGTTATTCAGGTGAAACCACTCCTGATGACTCATCCACGAAGTTGTTGTAATCGAAACTTCGCCTCTTTTTTTTAAAAAAACTTTCCATAAACAGAGTGGCGCGGGTACAACACTGGGACAGAGCGCCAATTGGCGCGGGCTCAGTGTTAATTTTCCCCCATTGGCGCGAGTACATAACGGGCTACCAGCGCCAATGCAAAAACATGTGTTTTTAGGGGTCTGTTCAAGAAATGATAAACAGGAGAAATGTTGTCCTCATGGAAAGGGATGCAATGAAGGTATTTTCAAGGCTTGACATTGCTCACAGGTCACATAATGGGTCCTCCATTGTGCGGGACGGGGAATGGTAGGGACGGTGACAAATTACTGTGTAACAATGGTCAATGAGATAACCCTAACATTTACCAAACCCTTAACCTTACCCTTACCCTTAACCTTAACCTAAACCTTTACCCGAACCTTAACCTTAACCTGACCTTAACCTTAACTTTACCTTAACGTTGACTTTACCCTTAACTTAACCTTAACCTTAAACTTATCTTAACCTTAACCTAACCTTAACCTTAAACTTAACCTAACTATAAACTTACCCTTAACATTAACCTTGACCTTAACATTAACCTAACCTTAACCTTAACCTTAACCATAACCTTATCTTTACCCTTAAGCTTAACCTAAGCCTAACCTTAACTTTACCCTTAACCTAACCTTAACCTAACCCTTACCCTAACCTTGACCAATCCCTTAACCTTAAGGCTATGTTAAGGGTAAGGTGAAGGTGAAGGTTAAGGTTAAGGTTATGTGAAGGGTTTGGTGAAGGTCAAGGTTAGGTTAAGGTTAGGGTTAGGTTATAGTTAAGGTCAAGGTTAAGGTTAATGTTAAGGTTAATGTTAAGGGTTTGGTCAAGGTGAGGGTTAGGTTATAGTTAAGGTCAAGTTTAATGTTATGTTATAGCTAAGGTTAAGGGTAAGGTTATGGGAAGGTTAATGTTAAGGTTAATTTTAGGGCTAGGTTAAGGTTAAGGTTACAGGTTTATTAAGTTTAAGGTGAAATTTAAGGTTAAGGTTAGGTTAAGGGTAAATTCAAGATTAAGGTTAAGGTTAAGGGTAAATTCAAGGTTAATGGTAAATTTAAGGTTAAGGTGAAGGTTAAGGGTTAGGAAAAGGTTAAGATTAAGATAAGGTTAAGGGTAAGGTTAATGTTAAGGTTAGGTTAAGGGTAAATTTAAGGTAAAGGGTAAAGTTAAGGTTAAATTTACAGTTAAGGTTAAGGTTAACGTTAAGGTCAAGGTCAAGGTCAAGGTTAAGGTTAAGTTAGGTTAAGGTAAGGTAAAGGTTACGATTATGGTTAGGGAAAGGTTAGGGTTAGGTTATAGTTAAGGTTAAAGTTAAGGTTAAGGGTAACGTTAAGGTAAAGGTTAGGGTTAGGTTATATTTAAGGTTAAGGTTAGGTTAAGGGTAAAGTCAAGGTTAAGATTAAGGTTAAGGTTACGGGTTTAGCAAGGTGAAGGTTAAGGTTAAGGTTAGGTTAAGGTTAAGGGTGAAGGTTAAGGTTACAGGTCTTAACCTTAACCTTAACCTTCACTATAACCTAACCTTAACCTTGACCTTAACTATAACCTAACCTTGACCTTAACCTTAACCTTACCTTTACCTTAACCTTAACCTAATCTTCCCATAATCTTTAACTTAACCTAGATTTAACTTTAACCTTCCCATAACCTTAACCTTCACCTTAATCTTAACCTAACTTTAACCTTAACCTTAAACTTACCCTAACCTTCACCTTAACTTTACCCATAACCTTAACCTTACCCTTAACCTAACATTAACTTTGACCTTGACCAAACCCTTAACCTACCCTTAACCTTAGCCTAACTAGGACCTTAACCTTAACCTTAACCTTATCTTAACATTAACCTTCCCATAGACTTAACCTTAACCTTAACCTTGACATTACCCTTAACGTAACCTTAACCTTAACCTTCCCATAAACATAACCTTAACCTTAACCTTAACTTTACCCTTAACCTAACCTTAACCTTAACCTTATCTTAACCTTAACCTAACATTAACCTTGACTTTAGCTTTAACGTAACCTTAACCTTAAGGGTAAAGTTAAGTTAACCTTACCCTTAACCTTATCTTAACCTTAACCTAAGCTAATCTTAACCTTAACCCCTAACCTAACCTCACCTTAACCATAATAGAGTACATAAAAGTGATATCTGAGGCATGGACATAGCCATCCAAAAATAAGGATCAAAAAATAGACTCAGGTATGGTTGCAACCGTCCAATCAAAGGAGTCATGTAACAAGTCATAGTAATCCACAAAAAACCCACAGCCTGGATTTCACCAGACAAAACCCAGGGTCTTGCACTCCATCCCAACCTGCAAAAAGTACAAGTTCGAGCATGTGAATAGACGAGTTGAATTCGAACATGCAGGAACATCGTCTGATTACCAGACAATAATGAGAGTTGTTAACAGATGCGAGAGAAACTACCAATAATGACAACGACTCTCAATGTACAAAAGGTACAATCCACAGAATATGAAAAGTGATCTGGCATCGAACATTTGCAAAATCATCCAATCAAAGGTCATTGATGTGAACCTTTCAATAGATCCAAAGAACTTGCCATGAAGGCATGCACGCTCCAAGGCACTTGAAGGGAGTATCTAGATCAACTTCCTAGAAAATGAGTTGAAGTCGACAAGAAGTGACTTGGTCGAAGGAGGGCCATGATGTTTCCCACATCATCGACACGAGATAGAGGAATATGATGATTCGTGAATCAAGACCAACAGAGAATCAGAGGAAGGTTGAAGATTGCAGAGAAAAAACTTCTTTTGAACATATCGGTGGCATGATACTGGATTTGGTAGTATTTGACATCAAGGGATCTGAGGTCATGGTGACATGACAAAGATTAGATGAGCGGTCAACATAGATTACCCAAACCCATGGAGACAAAAAAACAACGAAGTGAGATGTTCCCAACCCGACACAATTGTAGACAAGTGCCATGTTCAAGAGTGACATACTGCCGACTAAAGTCTGGTTCCATTTTCCCCCACCATTTCTGGCAAGTACCCCAATTCTTTTTGTAAAAAATATTGAAGGGGATAGCATATGCTTGCTATGTAATAGAGGATCAGAGATACAACTATGATTTACTTTGCAAACATATAAGTTGTATACTTTTCAAGAGTGGATCTCATGGCCAACTGCTTCTATATTATTCTTCTCCAAGCTCAACTCCTTGGCTATATGTTCAGCTAGCTTTCATAAAGGGAGAAGGTCTATTTATATAGAGGGAGAGGGAGAGGTTAGGATCCCTATAATCATGGAAGGGAGGCCTATCTTTTAGGAGTGTTCCATGGGAGGTAAAGACCACTACCTAAAGAGAGAGATCCATGGCTCATCAACTTAACCACTTCCAGTGACTCATCCCCGAGGTGGCTAGGAGGAAACTTCCACCCCTAATTTTTAAAAAACATTCCTAAAATAGCTTGGTGTGGGGGCTACACTGAGACAGAGTTCCAGGTGGAGTGGGATCTAGTTAAAATATTCCACATCGGCGCGAGAGATGAACTGGCTACCCGTGCCAAGGCCAAAACATAGGTTTTGTGTGCTTTTTGAGGAAATGTCCAATAGGAGAAATGATTTCCTTATGTATAAGGATGCAAAGAAGGTGTTTGCAAAGTGTGACACTATTCACAAGTCACGAAAATTATCCTCCAATATGTGGGACGAGGGATTGCAGGTACGGTGACAAAATGTTGTGTAACACCCTTATCCTTAACCTTAACTTTAACCCTAACCTTGAATTTACCCTTAACTTAACCATAAAATTCACTATAACCAAACCCTAACCCTGAAAAAACCCTTAACCTTAACCTTAACCTTGACCAAACCCTTAATCTTAACCTTAGCCTTACTAAACCCGTAACCTTAACCTTAACCTTAATTATAACCTTGACCTTGACCTTAACCTTAACCTTCACCATTAACCTTAACCTTAACCTTAACCTTCACTATAACCTAACATTAATCTTGACCTTAACTATAACCTATTCTTGACCTTAACCTTAACCTTAACCTTACCTTAACCTTAACCTTAACCTTAACCTTACCCTTACCTTTAACCTTAACCAAACCCTTAATCTTAACCTTAACCTAACCATAACCTTACCCATAACCTTGACCTGAACCTTAATTTAACCTAACCTTAATCTTAACCTTAACTATAACCTAACCCTAACCATGACCAGACCCTTAACCTTAACCTTATATTAACCTTATCCTATCCTTAACCTTAACCTTAACCTCACTATAACCTTACCCTTAACCTTAACCTTGACCTTAACTATAACCTAACCCTAACCTTGACCAAACCCTTAACATTAACCTTAACTTAACTCTGACCTTGACCAAACCCTTAACATTAACCTTAAACTTAACCTTAGCCTTAAACTTAACCTAATCTTAACCTTAACCTAGCTGTAACCTTAACGTAACCTTAACCTTAAACTTAACATTAACCTTAACCTTAGCATAACCATAACCATAACCTTAACCTTAACCTAAGCCTAACTTGACCTTCACCTTAACCTAACCCTAACCTTAACTTTACCCTTCACATTAACCTTAACCTTAACCTTAACTTGATCTTAACCTTAACCTAACTGTAACCTTAACCTAACCTTAACCTTAACCTTAACATTAACCTTGCCTTGACCTTCACTATAACCTAGCCCTAACCTTGACCAAACCCTTAACCTTAACCTTAACCTTAACCTTTACCTTAACCTTACCCTAACCTTATCTTATCCTTAACCTAACCTTAACCTTGGCTTTCCCTTTAACATAAACTTAACCTTAACATTAACCTATCCCTTAACCTTACCTTGACCTTACCCTTAACTTAATCTTAACCTTAACCTTGAACCTAACCATAACCTTAAACCTTAACCATAACCTTTACCTAACCTTGACCTTAACTATAACCTAACGCTAACCTTAACCTTAACCTAACATTAACCTTGACCTTAACTATAACCTAACCTTAACCTTGACCAAACTCTTAACGTAACCTTAACCTTGACATTACCCTTAATGTAACCTTAACCTTGACCTTAACCTTACCCTTAACATTAACCTTAACCTTAAATTTACCCTTAACCTTAGCCTTAACCTATCCTTAACCTTAACCTTGACCTTAACCTTACCTTAACCTAACTTTAAGCTTAATACTTTCAGAGAAAAAGAATACCATTCAAAATGAAGAAAGCAGCCCAATGGATAAGGCACTGATCAACCCCCAGAGAATGCAAGTCTGAAATTCTTGATACCTTCAAGAAGGCATCCTCCCCATGTGGAGCCACTATTAGTGAGCTATAAAATTTTTCATATCAAATGTTTGATAAATCATTTTTTGGAGCCTTCAAGAACCAAGTTTTATTGCTAAAAAATATTATCTCTTAAATACTCTTGAAGGCCTCATGCCCTTTGTCTAAATATTCACTAGCAGTTTACATTTTAAAACTCAGAAATTTTGATGATTCCATAGAGGAAAGACTGCTACAAAACACCTTTTTCCATTTTTCGACTTCAAACTAACCTTCATTTTTTACCCCCTTCATTCCCATGGAATTCTTCTATTTTCCATTTGTTTCCCATTTCCCCTTCATAAAAAACCTCTTTACAGAGTTTAAAACTCCTTTTTAACTCTGCCGAAATCCTCAATATCCCTTTGAAAACCATTGAAAATCCATAAAAACACACTTTTTTATTACAAGCTTTAGCCCCCTTTGGCTAATCCCCCTAAACCACTTCCCCACATATGCCTTAGCGCTAGAACCAAGAGTTGAACCATTTAAGCACTTATCACATTGGCAAAATATAACATGCAAGTTTGTTTTACCATCTTAAAAATTCCAATGCGATTAGCCCATTATATTAAAAACTCCACCTCCTCCACTTTTTTTCATATGACTTATGCCTAGGACCAAGTGTTAAGGGTCCCAAGGCGCTAATCGCATCAGAGTTTTCCTTTTGGTTCATTTGTAATGTTTTTCCCCCACCTCTGATTGCGATGGCCCAATCGCAGTTGCATCGGCCTTATTCGATCGCGCAATCGCATCAACCCACCTCCGATCTCCAATCCCTGATTCATTCCCCACCATTGATCTGGCCCTCATATCAATGGTCCATGTCTAATCGCATTGGATATTTTTGTAACATTCTCTCTCTATCCTCCTTCGATCACGATTCCTTTGATTGTATCTGGGCCATCCACGTGTCCGGATCAGACGATCCCAGATCATTCCCACATTATTTCATCGCCCTACGCCTTCCACCAAGAGGATTTTAAATGCGTAATCCCCACCATTGATCTCTACGTGATCAATGGTTCTGACTTATTTTTCCCTCTTCTCTTCTTTTAAACTTCGCGAACAGATCTACACCCTTGGATGATGCCATCTAATGGCCATGCTTCTCCCCACACCCTCAAAAGTAGTTTAACTAATAAACACAGGATTTTATAACATATTTGTTGTATTTTGTAGGTTTTAATGGTTTATCCCTTATGTTAAAGAAAGTCTAAAGGCCGAGAATGATGATTCTCATGCCTTTGATTCATAAAAGGAAACCATTTGCAAGGTTCAAACTCCACGTCTTGTCGATGCTTCATGGGCATTGATGCCTTGTGAGACTTGCACAACACTACACATCAACATGTCACAGGCAGTTAAATAAAAACAAAAGAGTATCAGGGTCGAAGACAAAATGCAGCAGAACAGAATATGGAAGACAAATTTGGGGGGATTACGGCTAATAATGATTATCAAAAGCCTAATACTCCAAATTAAAACACAGTTAAAGGTGAATCATAAGTTTTTATCAGACAGAAGGCCTCCACCACCACCTCAGAGGCCAATTGATTCTTTTCAACTACCACAAAGTCACCTGTGCCTCAAAGCGTTCAAACAGAGGCCGGAGTTATTGATCAAAATCATATATTTGCCTCGATGCAGCCAAACAATTAATGCTTCCAAATGAACTTAATGTAAAAATATCTGTAGAGTTACTATAACGTAACACAGAGCCTAAAAAGTCAACAAAATATCCCACTGAGCTTAAATATTAAATGTAGAACATTAATACATACAAAACACCTGTATCAGAAGTCATTGATCTATATTAATTATCTTTGGAGATCTTTTATCAGATCTCACCTCCTCATTCTTCTATAAATACTTCTATAGAAGATGAGAAATTGTTGGTTGGTTGTTTGATTACTAGTTGTAATACTGAAACTCTCTGAAATAAATACATAGTCTGTTGAATTTGAAGAAGAAATTGAAGTCTTGGAAGCCTTGATGATGTTGTTGCATGCTTGTTCTTGAGAAGGATCTATCATTGGATCCATGAGCTTGGCTGTTGGTGAAGTATTCTGAACTGTTTAATGTTTTCCCCTATTTTCATTTTGTTCCATAAATGCTTACTACAGTAGGATAGAAAGTATTAGGCTAAGAAATTACTCCTAGATGCACCTTAGACTTGTTCATCCTTCACTGTTTTATGTTTTCTTCCGCTGAAGTATTTTAGAGTCTTTAATCTCTCTCTTTAGTCTTCATGCTTGTTTATTTCCTTGATAGTTTAAAATTTTGGTTTTAGCATGATTTATGGTTCTCCCTGATTGTCTGCTGCCACTTAAAGGTTGTTATTAAAGTCTCCCTTTGAAGTTCCTTTGTTTACAGTGAACGAGGGAGGTCTGTTCTGATCTTGCCCATTGTCCTTGCTTGAACAGTTGGCTTAAAGGTCGTTATAGTTGTGATCATAGATGTATTTAGGTGTTCCCTCTTCTATGAACATAATTATCAGTGAATATTTTATGTTTTCTAAGTCATTTGAAATAAAATATTTGAGGAAATAGGGTGTTCCCTGAATCTTAGATTTCATTTTAAAAGTTTTTTTGAAGTCATTATTTGCTTAAAGTGTGATTTGTAGAATTCAAGGTTAGCCCTGTCTATCAAATAGCTCTTTATTGTTCAAGTTGTGTTTTCAAATTCCCTTCGTTGAGGATTAAAACTTATCTTTCCAAATCATTGATGTCCATCCCATTCCAAAACCAAATGATCCTATGGCCAAGTTAGATTTGCCCTCTGATATCCAATATCCATTGATGAGTGTGTCATGACCTCTTCTTGACTCCATTGCCCAATGAATAAGATGTTTCTCCTCTCTACATATCTTTCTTAGACCTTTCATATTCTGTTGTATCAATTCAACCAAACAAACAAACAAAAACTTGCACTTAATAACTAGTCTAAAACCAATACTCAAAGCTCACAAGATAAACCTTTGCAAAAAAACATTTGAGAGATACCTCTCTGAGAATAGGAGGAATATATCCTATAACTCTAAATATTGGTTCTAATGTTGCCTTGTCTTTTGATTTACAATTCCTTCTCAATTTAGGTGTCTCTCATCCAATATTAGCTCAACAATCTATCCCCGGTACATCCACATTTGTCCATCCAACATCCACTGTCCAAACCACCTCATTGTAGCCCACTTTCCCTTTCACAAACCCACCCCTTGTAAATCCATCTTTATTTCCAGCCATGACAACATGGTATGCCCCATTAATGTTACCACAACCTATGCTTCCCTTACCAAATGATTACCAATCCAAAATCCCTCATTTCGCTAGAAAAGAGTCTAAAACCGCTCAACATCATGTAGATAGGATGGAAGATGCATTCGATTACATGGAGATAGAAGAAGAAACTGTGAATATGAGGATGTTCACCCAAATTTTAGGAGGATATGTAAAGAAATTGTTTAAGAACCTACCTCCTAATAGCATAGATGATCTCCCTGCATTGCATCAAACATTCATCAACAAATGGGAACTCAAAAAGAACCCTCTCCAAATATTAGCAGAGTATAGCAACCTCAAGAGAAATCAAGGGGAGAGTGTTCATGAGTACTTCACTAGGTTCAATATCATTTGCAATGCTCTTCCGCCTCACATGAAACCTCCTCAAGGCATGGCCTTGGTAAGGTATCCCGAAGGCCTTGATGCTGAAATGAATTATCAGAAAAGGGAGAGAGATTACTTAACCTTAGAAGACATGCAGAAAGGAAATGTGAGCTTAGAAGCAAACATAATTGAGAAAAGAAATAGGTTGAGTTTAGAGAAGAGGGTAACTTATAAAGATGACCTACTACCCTCAACCTCAACTTCTGACACAAGAATCGACAACCTAGTGAAGGTGATGGAGAGGATGCCTGAAAATATAAATCTAAGTGAGAGAGTGCCACCAAGAGAAACTCAAAATAACCAAAACAGAAATAGAAATCAGAATTATAGGAGAGAAAACAATCAAGATAAGCAAAAAGAAAGTGACCAACATATTAGACCTCCCTTCTAATAGAACTATCTGGATCAATATGAAGAAGATAGAGATATGGAAAGGTTGGGAGAATCTCATGTAAAATTGATTGGATAAGACAGTGCAGATGATTTTTTCCTCACTGAGGAAGAACAAGGTTTCTTTTATGATCAAAGTACAAACACCTATGAATATTCTAATGACTATAGATTGGGGTTTGAAAATGCAATCATGGAGGTACACAAACAATATGATATTAGGAGAAAAGGGAATGTAGACAATTTAAAGGATAAGAACACTAGCACTGTTGTCAAGAAAAATGCAGAAAGTTAGCCTAAAAAGACAGCAGAAAAACCCATCATTTTGGCTAAAAAACTAGATTTAAACAAAGACAAAAGTGTCCAGCCAAATGTTGAACAGAGTACCCCAAGCACTTCAGCTAGTGGTCTTAATAAAACTGTCCCAATTACCAGTCCAAACAAGGTTCAACAAATCAAAATTGCTAAAAAGACAAATGTAAATATCAACAAATAAATTGTTCCTTTTAGCCTTTAGGGAGAGATTGCCAAGATAAAAATTACCATCCCCCTAGCTGAACTTGTGACCCAATAAGTGTACAAAAACCAAGTTTTAAAATCTTTGAACCTAGGAAGTGATACTAACACGTTAAACTTGACAGATGACAAACTTGAGCTGTTGTTTGGTCCAGAGGTCGAAGGAAAATACCAGGAAGGAGCTGTCCCTCCCTTCTATGTTAGTTTGAACATACATGATAAAATCTTAAATAATGCCATGTTAGATTCTGGAGCTTCACACAATCTAATGTCGAAGGTAGTAATGGAAATCTTAGGCTTAGAAATTACTAAACCATACAAAGATTTTTATTCCTTTGACTCAAGCAAAGTCAAATTTTTGGGTTTAATCAAAGCTTTATGTGTTAATTTAGCTCAAATTCCTGCTAAGAGTCTAGTGATGGACATAGTTGTAGCTGAAATTCCCCCTAAGTATGCCCTGCTCTTATCAAGATCATGGGGAGCCAAACTTCAGGGATGACTTCAAATGGACATGTCTTATGCCACCATTCCCATTTTTAACCAAAACAAAAGACTATACAGGGAATGTCACATGAAGTACATGGTGAGAAACATAGACAAACCAATCAACTCTCCAATATATTCTATTCAATCAAGTTTAGATTTTTTTATCTTATGTAATGAAGATGAAATTACTCAACAAGATAAGGAAAACATAGACCCAATCAGTTCACGAGAACAATCAAATCTTCCCTCAAATCAAATTCAAAACATTGACAATCAACAACAACAAGAAAATTGAAATGAAGAAAATGTACTTTGGACAATAAAATTTGATGGATCCTGTAATAAAACAAGTGCAAGGGCAGGTGTTTGGATTCAAAATATGAATCAGAGTTTTTCATATAAATTAGATTTCCCATGCACTAACGATATTGCTGAGTATGAAGCACTTCTTCTAGGCTTACAATTGCTTAAACAATTAGAAGCCCAAAAGATATCAATCTTAGGAGATTTTGAACTTATCATAATAAAAATCAAAGGATAATACTCAGCTAGAAATCCAAGGCTTAGGTAATATCAGAATGATGCCCTTGATTTATTGAAAACCTTCAAAAAGTATGAACTTATTTTTATTCCTAGAGCACTAAATCATCTAGAAAATGAACTTGCTTTCAATGCCAGCAACTGCCATATACCTGAGATAAATGAATAGCTTAGTGTAAAGGTAAAACACAGGCCCGTTGTGCCTACTAACGAAGATCACTGGCAAGTGTTTGATTCTGACAACCACATAGATGATTTCTTAAAATCATAAAATGATTTTGACATACCAATATCAGAAACCAACCATAAAGAAAACTATTTGTAAGGTTAAATTTAAGGTTAAGGCTACATTAAGGGTAAAGTCAAGGTTAAGATTAGGTTAATGGTAAGGTTAAGGTTAGTTTAAGGTTAATTTTAAGGGTTTTGGAAGGTTAAGGTTAAGGTAATGTTAAGATAAGGTTAAGGGTAAGGTTAAGGTAATGTTAAGATAAGGTTAAGGGTAAGGTTAATGTTAGGTTAAGGGTAACGTTAAGGCTATGGATAGGGTAAAGTTAAGGTTAAGGTTAGGTTAAGGTTAAGGTTAAGTTTAAGGTTAAGGTTAGGGGAAGGTTAAAGTTAAATCTAGGTTAAGGTAAAGGTTATGGGAAGCTTAGGTTAAGGTTAACGTAAAGGTAAGGTTAAGGTTAATGTCAAGGTTAGGTTATAGTTAAGGTCAAGGTTAAGGTTAGATTATAGTGAAGGTTATGGTTAAGCTTAAGGTTAAGGGTAAGGTTAAGGTTATAGTGAAAGTTAAGGTTAAGACCCATAACCTTAACCTTCACCCTTAACCTTAACCTAACCTTAACCTTAACCTTCACCTTGCTAAACCTGTAACCTTAACCTTAATCTTAACCTTGACTTTACCCTTAACCTTCACCTTAATAAACCCATAATATTAACCTTAACCTTAACCTTAACCTTAACTATAACCTAACCTTAAGGTTAGGTTATGGTTAAGATTAGGTTAAGGGTAAAGTTAAGGTTAAGGTTAAGGGTTTTGTCAAGGTTAGGGTTAGGTTATAGTTAAGGTCAAGGTTAAGGTTAGGTTATAGTGAAGATTAAGGTTAAGATAATATTAAGGTTAAATTTAAGGTTAGGGTTAGGTTATAGTTAAGGTTAAGGTTAGGTTAATGGTAAAGTTAAGGTTAAAGTTAGGTTAAGGTTAAGGTTAGGTAAGGGTAAGGTTAAGGTTACGAGTTTAGTCAGGTTAAGGTTAAGGTTAAGGTTAAGATTAAGGGGGTAAGGTTAAGGTGAAGGTTAGGTCATAGTTAAGGTTACGGTTATAGTTAAGGTAAAGGTTAAGGTTAGGTTATAGTTAAAGTTAAGGTTAAGTTTAGAGGTCTTAACCTTAACCTTCAATATAACCTTAACCTTAACCTTAACCCTAACCTTAACCATAGCTATAACCTAACCCTAACCTTGACCAAACCCTTAACCTTAACCTTAACTTGAATAAACTCATAAAATTGACCTTAATCTTACCCTTTGTTATTACCTAAATCTACCTCAGGCTGAAGGAAGGCAGAGTCTAGGGTAACATCAAACCACGCTTAATCTGGTAGCTAGCCCTATCAGATCAGGAGAGGGATCTCTCCTTGTCAATATCGCAAAAAGTGATCAGTGAGGCTTGAGATGACTTGAAATAAAGGATGATTTTAGGCTAGGTATATATATAAAAGAATTTTATTTTATTTTGAAGGTGTTTGTTTGATCAAAGGGGAGGGAAAATTTTGGGTCTGGGAAATGATCATTTTTGCAGAGAGATGAATGGGGCAAGAAAGGAAATTGTTTTGACACTTCAAATTCGAATGATATGGATAGCTCAGACCAGTGAGGAGTTGAAGAGGGCAAGAGGCTTTCAGGAATCCTCTTCAGACAGTTGAAAGCATAGGAAAATTAAACAAAACTCAAGGTAGAGCACTGCGAATATAATGAATTCCACCTTTAATACTTGTTTGTTTAACTTAAGAAGAAAGGAGAAAGGAAATGATACACATGAAACATTAGTAAAATTACAATCATAGAGAGAAACACACCATAAAAACATAGAGCCACATGGATCCCAAAGAGTGCTGCAAACCCTGGTCTATTCCTTTGCCAAAATGCAGAGATGAAATGTACAATGAAGCTCCAAGCAATCTCAAGTGTACAACCTCCGAAAATGACTGAGAAAATACAAGATATAGACAATATTAACTCATTCCCATGCCTCTAGGGGTCGAGCTCACCATTCTAGGAGCTATTTCAACAATATATAAACTAAGAACTGGAAAATAGGTAGTGGAACAGCTTGCCTCTATAAGATAGGAAACTGATTCATTTAGTTACATTTCACTTTTTGGTGAATGAATCTACTTGGATGAGTAAAAATGTGCCAAAATTACATAAAAGTCATGAAAATACATCAAGTTACATCAAAATTTTCACACTTGGAGATTAAAAATTAAAAATAGCCAAAACTAGGCGAAAATCTGAGCTGCTGAGTGAAAACTAGGCCAAATTTCCCAATGCACCGCGCCTGAAATCTCTACGCGTAGTGCCACTTTGAGGATGATTTTGAGGGAATTCATAAAGTCCAAATTGAGCACAGGATATCTCGTTGGAAATATCTGCCTGTCTACTTTCCAACTCAAGTGGAATTTCTGAATTTGGTTGCTATTTGCCCCTCCAAAAATGAGTTTTCCCAACACTGCTTCCTGTGTGTCCAAAAAGTGGTAGAAAGGTCATTTTTAGGGTGTTTTTGACCCTTTAGGCAACCAAAAACTTGTAAAAATACTTAGGTAATGGGTGGGAAGGCATAAATTTTGATGAAAAATATAGAAATTCAAAGTTTTTCTCAAAAGTAGCTGCCAATTATAAGCGCGCGCCAAGTGGCGCTACGCGTCGGGCAGGAAAATCTGTTTTAAGGCCAAAAATTTCAAAATTGACAAAAATTTTCCCAAATTTATTGAAATTTGGGCTGAATTTCCACCATCAAGTGGTATGCTGAGCCAAAGAAGCTATGACCAAAATTTGGAGTCTATCATGCCTTTTGCGACGCTTTAATTCCCTCTTTAACTTTGCCTTCAGGATCTTGATTCGCGCCTTGCAAACATGATTTCTTGCCCAATAATGATTCGCCATGTGCCTCAACATATTTTTCTCCTTGTTATCTTTCTCCAAATTCATATTTACCCTTTCAATCCAAGTTTCATGATCAGCTTTGAATTTATTGCTCAAATGTGGTCAATTTGATTTTCCTCCTCTTGGCAGCTTGCCAGTTTTGCCTTCATGTTTTTGAGTGCCATGGATGAGTGGGACTGATGAGGGGAGGGTTTGATGCTAGCTGTAGGATTTTAGGGAATGGAAGGATTTAGGGGATGATATCTAGGGTTTGGGATGGAAATTAGTGTTTTGGGGATATTTGACTAGGGTTTAGGATAGTGGGATTAGGGATTTAGGGTTAGTTGATTAGGGATACGGGAAATGTGGAATGGGTAGATGAGAATGTAAAGAGAGGGAGAAAATGATTGAGGGAATGAAGGAGTGAGAAATGGCTAGGAGTGGAATTGGCAGTGAAACATGCAATTTTCAAACCCTATGAAACTGCATTTGGCAAGAAATGTAAAGAGGTAGGGTTTTGATTTTTTCTCATTAAATCACCATAAGCACCAAGATAAATTCATTCATTGGTCATGGAGGGATGTTAAATTATTTTGGAAATGAAGAATTTATCAATTTGAGAGCTGTTTTGGAATATTTGAATGGATTTCAATCTTTTTATCCCAATGCGTAGCGCCATCTCAATGCATAGTTCCTTTTTGCAGGAGGATTTTTGAGGCCTTCTTGGTGTCAAAATTTGGTGCAAGATATATCTTTGGAAATATTATTGAGTCTACTTTCCAACCCAACTGGAATTTTTCAATTTTGAGTTCATTTGCCTTGTCAAAAATCAAATCTCCCAAGATTGGGAAAAATTAGAAAAATGAGGCTGCCTCAAGGCAGAGTGATGTTGCAGTCAATTTTTGAAGGTCTTCCTCAAATCCAAATTGAGCTCATGATAGCTCATTGGAAATCTCTTTGTGTCTAGTTATCATTTTAATCATCAAGCAAGTCATTTGGCGAAACAATCTAGGAGAAATATTGATTTGACCAAGGTCACTTTAGAGGTGCATCAATTCTCCCGAGGCAACTGTATTTTTGACATTTCTCTAAAACCATGACACGTTTGTAAAAAGGGAAGGAGGTTTTTCTTCCTTGGCATATAATGGACAAAAAAATATCTCATTTTTCCAAAATTAATCTTTTATTTCTCAGAAACATCATTGGAGTAAAACCTATCTCGATGTGTGGAACAAGGGATTTGTCGAAATGAAGCGAAATGAAGGGGATAAGGGGCTTCTAAATTCTTGCGAAAATTTTGGGAAGTATGGACGGATGTTAGGAATTAGGGGAAAGTGGAATTTCAGAGATTTAGTGAGGGGAAGGGGTCCAAAAGGGCAAAAGATAGGCCTAGCATAGAAAATTACCAAGTTGTAGCGAGAAACTAGGATTTGTACAAAAATGAGGAATTTGGGTGATCTCATTGATGGGAAGTGTTTAATAAGGTACCTTAAGGATAGGGGAAGGTGTATGAACATCAGGATACAATTTTTGCTGATGATTTGACCATCCAAGAGAAATTACCTCCAAAACCATAGGAGAGGGAAATGAACTTTACCTAGGCACAACTGAAGCATGAACAAGGTGTAAAATGACCCAGTGGAACTTGACATGATGATGAAAACCCTCTGAATGATGGTACACTCAGCTGAATGGTGACATGGACTGACATTTGAACAACTCTGAAAAGAGTGAAAACAAACCCTAGACCTAATACCTAGTCACCAAATTTTACTTGAGGACTCACTGAAATGACAAAATTTGACCTTGACATCTTAAAATCACTTTGTAAGAGAAATTTTGATCACTGGAGGAAGGCTGCAAAGGCTGACACTAACACCCTTAACCTTCACCTTAACCATAACTTTACCCTTAACCTAACCTTAACCTTAACCTTAACCTTAACCTTACCCCCTTAAACTTAACCTTAACCTTAACCTCACTAAAACCGTAACCTTAACCGTACCCTTACCTAACCTTAACCTTAACCTTAACCTAAACTTAAGGTAAGGTTAAGGTTAGGTTAAGGTTAATGTTAAGGTTGAGTTAAGGGTTTAGGGTTAAGGTTAAGGTTATGGGTTAGGTTACAGGTTAATGTTATGGTTAAGGTTACAGGTTTATTCAGGTTAAGGTTAAGGGTTTGGTTAAGGTTAGGTTAAGGTTAAGGTTAAGGTTAAGGTCAAGGTTAGGGTTAGGTTGAGGTTAAGGTTAAGTTTAGGTTAAGGGTAAAGTTATGGTTAAGGTTAGGTTAAAATTAATCTTAACATTAAGGGTAATGTTAGGGTAAGGTTAGGGTTAAGGTTAGGGGAAGGTTAAGGTTAAATTTATTTTTAAGGTAAGGATAAGGTTAAGGTTAGGTTAGGTTCACTTAAATTAAGGTTAAGGTTATGGGAATGTTAAGGGCTTAATCGTACCCTTAACGTTAACCTAACATTAACCATAACCTTAACCTTGACCTTAAATATAACGTAACCCTTAACTTAACCTAACCTTAACCTCAACTTTAACCTTAACCTTACCCTAGCATTAACCATTACCTTAACCTTAATCTTAACCTTAACCTTACCCCCTTGACCATAACCTTAACCTTAACTTGAATAAATCCATAACCTTCACCTTACCTTAATTTAACTTTAATCTTAACGTTAACCTTAACGTAATCTTAACCTTACCCTAACCTTAACCGTTAAGGTTAGGTTAAGGTTATGGTTCAGGTTAGGTTAAGGGTAAAGTTAAGGTTATGGTTAGGGTTAAGGTTAGGGTAAGGTTAGGGTTAGGTTAAGGTTAAGGTTAGGTAAAGGTTAAGGTTAAGGTTAAGATTAAGGTTAAGGTTAAGGATTTGGTAAAGGTTAGGGTTAGGTTATAGTTAAGGTCAAGGTTAAGGTTAGGTTAAGGTTAAGGTTAATGTTAAGGGTTTGGTCAAGGTTAGGGTTAGGTTATAGTTAAAGTTAAGGTTAAGGTCAAGGTTAAGGGTAAGGTTAAGGTTAAGGTTAAGGGTTTGGTCAAGGTTAAGGTTAGGTAATAGTGAAGGTTATGCTTAAGTTAAGGGTAAAGTCAAGGTTAAGGTTAAGGTTAAGGTTAGGATAAGGGTAAATTTAAGGTTAATGTTAAGGTTTTTTCAAGGTTGGGGTTAGGTTATAGTTAAGGTTAAGATAAGGTTAAGGTTAGGTTAAGGTTAAGGTTAGGTTGAGGGTAAAGTTAAGGTTAAGGTTACGGTAAGGTTAGGGTAAGGTTAAGGTTAATGTTAAGGGTTTGGTCAAGGTTAGGGTTAGGTTATAGTTAAGGTCAAGGTTAAGGTTAAGGGTAAGGTTAAGGTTAAGGTTAAAGGTAAGGTTAAGGTTAAGGTTACAGTTAAGTTAAGGTTAAGGTTAAGTTTTTGTTAGGTTAGGGTTAGGTTATAGTTAAGGTTAGGTTATAGTGAAGTTTAAGATTAAGACCCGTAACCTTAACTTTGACCTTACTCTTAACATTAAGCTTAAATTTGACCTTGACTTTGACTTTACCCTTAACCTTAACCTAACCTTAACCTTAACCTTATCTTAACCTTATCCTAACCTTAACCTTAACCTTAACCTAATATTAACCTTAACCATAACATTAACCTTAACCTTAAATTTAAACTTAACCTAACCTTAACATTAACCTTAACCTTAACCTAACCTTAACCTCAACCTTAACCTGACCAAACCCATAACCTTAACTTTAACCTTAACGTAACCTTAGCCTTAACTATAACGTAACCCTAGCCTTGACCAAACCCTTAACCTTAACCTTTCCCTAACCTTAACCTTAACCTTAACTATAACCTAACCCTAACCTTGACCGAACCTTAACCTTAACCTTAACCTGACCTTAACTATAACCGAACCCTAACCTTGACCAAACCCTTACCCTTATCCTAACCTTAACCTTGACTTTACCCTGAACCTAACCTTAACATTAACCTTCCCCTAACCTTAACCCTAACCATAAACTTAACTTTACCCTTAACCTAACCTTAACCTTAACCATAACCTTAACCTTAAACCTAACCTTAACCTGAATAAACCCGTAACTTGAACCAAGCCTAACCTTGACCAAACCCTTAACCTTAACCTTAACCTGACTAAACCCTTAACCTAATATTTACCCTTAACCTAACCTTACCCTTAACCTTAACCTTAACCTAAATAAACACATAAGCTAAACTATAACCTAATGCTAACCTTGACCAAACCTTTAACATTAACCTTAACCTTAACCTTTACGTAACGTTAACCTTAACCTTAACCTTAACCATAACCTTAACCTTAACCTTAACCGATCCTTAACCTTAACCTTCACTATAGCCTAACCTTAACCTTGACCTTAAATATAACCTAACCCTACCCTTGACCAAACCCATAACCTTAACCTTAACCTTAACCTAACCATAACCTTAACCATAACCTTAACCTTAACCTTAACCTTAACCTTACCTTTACATTAACCTTAACCTTAACCTTAACCTAACCTTAACCTAACCTAACCTTAACCTTAACCTAACCCTAACCTTACCCTAACCTTAACCATAACCTTATCCTTAACCTTACCCTTAACCTTAACGATAATATTAACCTCAGGTTAAGGTCAAGGTTAAGGTTACGTTAATGGTAAATTCAAGGTTAAGGTTAGGTTAGGGTTAAGATTATGTTAAGGGTAAATCTAATGTTAAATGTTTGGTAAAGGTTAAGGGTTAGGTTAAGGTTAAGGTTAGTTTAAGTGTAAAGTCAAGGTTAAGGTAAATTTAAGGTTAAGGTTAAGTTAAGGTTAAGGTTAAGGTCAAGGTTAGGGATAGGTTATAGTTAATGTCAAGGTTAAGGTTAAGGGTAAGGTTATAGTTAGGTTAAGGTTAAGGTTAAGGGTAGGTTAAGGTTAAAGTTAAGTTAAGGTTAAGGTTAAGGTTAGGTTAATGTTAGGGTTATGGTTAAGGTTAAGATTACGGTTAAGGTTTTGGTTAGGGTTAGGTTTTAATTAAGGTTAAGATTATGTTAAGATTAAGGCTAAGGGGTCAAGGATAAGGCTAAGTTTAAGGTTAAGGTTTTGGTTAGGGTTAGGTTTTAATTAAGGTTAATATTATGTTAAGATTAAGGTTAAGGGGTCAAGGATAAGGTTAAGGTTACAGGTTTAGTCAGGTTAAGATTAAGTTTAAGGGTTTGGTCAAGGTTAGGGTTAGGTTATAGTTAAGGTCAAGGTTAAGGGTAAGGGTAAGGTTATAGTTAGGTTAAGGTTAAATTTAAGGTTATTATAAGGTTAAGATGAGTTTAAGGTTAAGAGTTTGGTCAAGGTTAGTGCTAGGTTATAGTTAAGGTTAAGGTTAAGGTGAAGGTTAGGTTAAGTTAAGGTTAAGGTCAAGGTTAAGGGTAAGGTTAATCTTAGGTTAAGGTTAAGATTAGGTTAAGGGTATAGTTAAGTTTAAGGTTAGGTTAAGGGTAAATTTAAGGTTAAGGTTAGGGTTAAGGTTAGTTTTTAAGAGGTAAATCCCCTTTGCGAAAAAAGGAAATCCCACTAGCCCAGATTGGGTCTAGCAACAATCAAGTCACGCAATGACGTTGGTTCCTAGTTACAAAAAGAAAATTATTGCAATAAGTAGCCTACCTCAAATACCACGTAGTTGTCGTTGAAGAAAATATGACATTTCCAGTCCCTTGCTTGAAAGATCATGATTCCTTCGTTTGACACATCTGAACACCTGTACACATGTGAGGAAACAACAACATACAACATAAAATATAAAGCATGTAACCATATATCAGTCAGAGAGGATATAATTCATTGCATTACATAAAGAAATGAACACATGAATGGAACCAAAATTAAAGTCGCTTATATTATAAATGAAAAAAGGGAGATTACAACCAAATGCTCTGACGCTATGATCTTCCTTCGGCAGAGCTAACAGTGGAGCGTGTCTCAACAAATCCTTTCGGGAATCTGGACGAAGCTCTCTCTCTTCGGCTTGGCTCTCAAAGGTTGCCCGACTATAGTTTCCTTCCTACAAGTTCAACTAGCTTGCTAATGTAAAAGGAAATCTTTTATAGATGGAGAAAAGGAAATTGGGATCCCTATAATCATGGGATAGGCCTTATCTCTAAGGAAGCTTCCATGATAGGTGGAAAACCACTTCCTATACATGGAGATCTGAAGCCAAAGCACTCAAATCCTTTTTATGATTCATTCAGGAGTTTGTTGAAATCAAAATTCCACCATTTATTTTTAAAAGGCATCCCTTATTAAGCTTGGCGCGAGTGAAACACAGGGACAGGGTGACAGTTTGCACACCCTCTATTGTGGATTTCCCCCATTGGCGTGGGGGCTGAATTGGCTAGTCACGCCAAGGCTAAAACATCTATTTTTAGGGTTTTTCAGAGGAAATGTTCTTCAGAGGAATGTTTTTCCTTATGCAAGAGGATGCCATGAAGGTGGTTTCAGGTCATTTTAATGTTCACAGGTCACAAGAATAGTCCTCCAATGTGCGTGATGAGGGATTGCAGGGATGGTAACAAAATGTTGTGTAACAGATGCCCCCTAAAGCATGAGGCTCGAGAGAGAGGGAGGGGTGAAATGCTTTATGAGAATGCACCCAACTGAAAACACTACCATCGAAAAACCTGCGAAGAAAAATACAACTGATATCTCAAATACATGATATGTGGTATGGGCTCATCCATCCATAATAGAGTGTACAATAACCGGGATCCAAGGTATGGATGCAACCATCCAGTAAATAATGATCAACAAGTAGACTCAGGTATGGTCGCAACCATCCAATCAAATGAGTCATCTAACTAATCATGATAATCCACAAAGAATCTGCAGCCTGGATTTCATCAGAAAAAATCTAGGGTCTTGCGCTCCATCTCGACCCAAATAGAGTACAAGTCCGAGCATGTGAATAAGTGAGATGAAGTCGAACATGCAATAACATTGTCTAATTACCAGCCAATAATGAAAGCTGTTAACAGACGTGAGAGGAACCACTAATAATGAGGATGAACCTCAAGGTACTATAGGTACAATCCATGGAGTGTGAAAAATGAGCTGGCATCGAACACCCATAGAATCATCCGATTGAAAGTCAATAATGAAAACCTTGCATCGAATGCGAAGAACCTAACATTGAGGCATGCAGGCTCCAAGGTACCTGAAGGGAGTCTATAGATCAACTTCCTGGATAATGAGCTGAAGTTCAAAAGAATTGACCTTGAACAAAGGTGGGCCATAGTGTTTCCCACATCATCGATGCGAGACGGAGGAGCATGATGTTTTCGAATCAAGATTAGTAGAGAATCAAAGGGAGATTGAAAACTGCAAAGGCCAACTTCTCTTGAACATATCGGTGGCACGATAGTGGATTTGGAATTATTTGACACCAAAATATCTGATGTCATGATGACATGGCAAAGAGTAGATGAGTGGTCAAAAAGGATTACTCAAACACATGGAGGCAAGAAGAAAATGAGATGATATGTCCCCAACCCGACACGAATGTAGACAAGTGCCATGTTCAAGAGTGACATACTGCCGACACGACTGTGATACTGGTTCCATTTTCCCCCACCATTTTTGGCGAGTACCCCAATTATTTTTGGAAACAAGCTTGAAGGGGATAGCATATTCTTGCGATATAAGTTTTTCCTTCGGAAAAATCCAACCTACTACATTTAACGAGCCCTAGGAACGAGGAACTTGAGTAACGTCATTACGACGGAGTCTGATGTCATCAAGTTTTAACGAGTCTAAAAAAGGAAGAACTCGGTGTATTTTCATGTTTAGAGAGTTTGAAAAGAAAACGGAAAATAAAACTCCAACATTCCCTTTTCGTAGATAGTCTCGCAGATCTAAAAAGGTATAAAACTATATCTGAGAGAACCTCCTAGTCGCGATAGGCTAGGGTATTCATTTGTTGTAAATAATCTATCCCAGCCTGAAAAAGGGGTAAACGTATACTGGGTAGATGTCGTTTCGTAGCCAATTTAACGAGCTCAAAACGAAAAGAGTTGAAAGATGACTCCAGTAGTGAATTTTTTGTGTATTTACCGAGTCTAAAAAAGTATAAAATACAACTCGTATCGTCGTCCTAGTCGCGTGAAAACTTGTCGCTGCACAAAAAGCAAGCTTAAAACCTATTTTTCGACAAAAATATGATAAAATATTAGAAAAATAAGCTCCAAAACCTAATTTGATTTCAAAAATTTATAAATATGACCAAATGGTAAAAAATTATTTACCTTTTACTTCTTACCTCTTTTGCAGAGCGATAGTGAGTTATTTCCCCACGACCTTGCAGTGACGATTGTGGATGATCTGGTGCATCATTCTAAATCTCGTCTTTTCCATGTAAGAGCCACTTCCATTAGCTATTTCTTAATCCATATTTCATAGCTTTCCATCGTGATTTGACATCCCTAAGGGGAGGATTTGCAAATTTATGGATTCCATAGTTGGCGCGGGTATGAGGCATGGACCCGTGCCAATCAAGCTCTTTTTGTAAAGGGGTCGTGCCAGCTAGCGCGACTGTCAGAAAAACAGTCGCGCCAACCACACAACCTCATTTTCCACTCAAATTTCACAAAAATTGAACCAATCAATTGAATTTGTGAATGCCCAAGGGATCTTATGATGTGCTTATGACCAATTTGATGCAGGTATAAAGACACAATGGTGAATGAATGGAAATAAATGGAGCATAGTGAAGAAGATGAAATGGCAATGGGGAATGAGCAATGCATGAATGCTCTCTGGGATTGTGGTTTAAAGAAATTATTCTTGACACCATGTCTCAGGGCATAGCCTGAATTGTTAAAATACTTGATAAGTATCTGGGATGAGAATGAAGAGAAGTTTATGCTTCAATATCAAGTGCTTGAACTCGAAGTTTTCGATGTCTACTTCATCACTAGATTGTCTCGCAGAGGTCTAGTTCTAATTATGACAGGTACCAGGCCTTCTGGAGAAAAGATGTCGATGGTTATGGAGAGAGTGTGCACAGGAGCACAAACAGGATTAGGTAGTGGCAAAGTTTACATTCACACTGTTCTCGATTTAGCACTCAGAGTGGTGTTACATACTATTAAGTAGGTTGCGGGGTCACGGGTGCCATATGAGGCTACCAAAACGTAGCTCCTCCTAGCATAAGAATGTATTAACCCGATAATATATGATTGGGCCATAGCGGTAACCATGAATATCAAAGGACAATTGACCAAATGTAAAAAGGCCAAACTGAATTATTTTGGGTACGGATCAATCTTGGTATCATTCATCCTAGAGCGACTACCTATCTTCCAGGGCTAGGGGGCGATAGTCATAGATCCACCTTTGAGAGAGCCACAGATGGGTCGATGGGTAGCATTGATGCCCAGAACAAGAGGGGGCCAGTAAATTTCATGGTGGCCCGAGTTCTTCGGATGGGTCCGATGACAGTTGATCATCATAGAGGACTAGCCCTATGCCGGTACTGATTTCACAGGAGACCCAGACCTTCCACTCCCGGAAGGAGAGGACTGGGATGAGTTGCTAGGTAAGAATATTTTTGATTTTATGAATTTATGATGCTTTTTTTGCGTATACATGAATGTTCTAACAATTGATCCTATATGTATGCAGATGTTGACCCAGAGAGGCCCGCTGGGATGTCCTCGATTGCATGGAAGACCCCTCTCGCCTATGACCCTCAAGGTGAGGGGGCCAAGGGGAACGAGCTAGTTCAGAACTTAGAGGGAATCTCCTGTGGGATTCCTAATTATGCTTGCCTAGATGATGTCCCTATGGCTTATCAGAGGCACATTGTAGGGGGGCCTAGTCGCCTTCATCGCTTACTGAGGTGATTGGTGCGGGCAGTAACATGCTACCATGAGCACCATGCTAATTAGTTGCCTAGGCTTTTCATATGCATATTTTTGAGAGAAATGTTGTCTCCGGATATAACTAAAACAGACATGTATATTTTTGGATTTTATATGATGCACACGCTGCAAAAATTTGACATATATATATATATATATATATATATATATATATATCTATTTCTGCGTGGATATTTTCACATATGATGATGTCTTTTACAAGTTTCGTAAATGTCTATCTAATACCATGTTAGCTACTGCATCTATTAATGCATTCATTTGTCTGGGTATATGATGATATGTGATGTAATCAAAATTTCTTTCCAGTAAAAATATGCATAGATACAGTCTTAAAATGGATGGGTTCCTAAATAAATAGTGACCATTGAGCTGTAACACTACAAGCTGTGAGTCCAGATATACAAGTAATGCATGAATACTAAGGTTAACGGCCTCATTCAATAACTCCAAAACAACACTATATTCCATGACATTATTTGTAGCAGGCCCTAGAGAAACACCTTGTAGATTAACTAACTCACCAGCAGGATTGTAGATTACCCAGGCTGCCGAAGACAGATTCCTACTACTGCGGGAGGCACCATCCGCGAAACCGACATAAGGAGTAATAGACATCTGCACAATCAGGAAGACCCAATTAGCAGAAAGATGCTTACAAAGCACACCACACCACACATGCACAAAAATGAAGAAATCACCTATGTACACACGCTACACAAGAATGATTCAAGCGTAATACTTCTTTAGGTACAGCCCATTTCTGGGTTGCGCCAAAGGAAGACCTTCATAATTGATCAGCTCATAGGCCCCATTTTTAATACACCTTTAACGATATAGGGCCCATGACACATAGGCTAGAATTTTCTTGCCCCAAGCTTATCATGTGCTTGATCATACAAGAGGATGAGGTATCCTTCGATAAAATAGCATGGAGAAACCGTTTGATCGAAATGAGATTTAACCCACTTTTTTTGTGCCTCAATAACCAAAGAAGCCAAGCAGAGAGTTTCTTCCAGTCGTTCCAGGTATAAGAGAATTTCTTCCTCCGGGGAAGTTTCGGGTAGTAATTCCACAACCAACTTCAGTGAAGGGATCTCACATTCAACCGGAAGAGTAGCTTCCAAACCATACACCAACTGGAAAGGTGTGAATCCGATCGCACTCTTTACTGACGTTCGGTAGGCCCAGAGAGTTGAGAACAATTGGAGAGGCCATTTGGATTTGTGTATACCAATTTTTCATTGAAGCATCGTGACAAGCACCTTGTTCACGGCCTCAACCTGGCCTTTTTCCTGAGGGTACTATGGCATCGAGCTATCGTGACACAAGCCCAACTTCGGTGTCAACTCTGCCATCATGTAGTCCTAAAAATGAGTGCCATGATTAGTGACGATGGCTTGAGGAATGCTAAAATGCATGATCACATGGTTGAAAATGAACTGAGTAGTTGTCTTATCGTCTGCAGCCACTATAGGCATCACTTCGGCCCACTTGGTGAAGTAATCAACGACAACGATGATATAAGCATGCCCCCCAGCCGAGTGAGGGTTACATGTCATAAAATCAATGTCCCATTTGGCGAAAGGGCCTATGGTAATGACAGGATGTAAAGGGAGGGGTGGTGCACATATATTGCGTTGGAATATCTGGCACGCAAGACACTTTCTAACTGCAACAATACAGTCTTTAAATATAGACGGCGAGAAGTAACCCGCACACAGAATATTCTGGGCAGTAGCATAACTGGACATGTGACCACCACAAGTGCCACTGTGATAGTCGTTTAGGGCTTTTTTAGCCTCTTCCAAGGTCAAACATTGGCGGAGCACAGAATAGACTTCGACACGATATAAAGTATCTCCAACAATGCGATATGGTTGGGATTGATGACGAACGCGACGTCGAGCATCCTTTGTCAACTCGGACCAGAAGGTAGATGCTTGAAGGTATATGGTGATGTCACCATACCATGGATCGAGAGTACTGATTAGAAAGAGAGTTTCATCTGGGATATGATCCTCGGATTGAGACAGAACAAAGTCGGTAGGAAGAGAGAAGATGAGATCAGCAAAAACCAGTGAATTCTTTGATTTAGCAGCAGTGAACTCCAAATGGAACTCCTAAAGGATCACAATCTATTTGGAGTACTTTCCCCCCCGCAATTGTCAAGACAATATGTAAGTCATGGGGTTGCAGTCAGAAATCACGGTTACCGTGCGCAACCTGATGTATTGGTGAAACAACTGAACAACCTAGACCGTGGCAAGCGCCAAATTCTCAACATGGGCATAACGTGTTTTAGTGTCAAGGAGATTCCAAGACAGATAATAAACCACGTGTTCATTTTTGTCATCGTCATCCTGTACCAAAACCATGGCAATTGTGTTGAATGCGGTAGCTAAATAGGCGGTAAAGTCGTGATGGTAGTTGGGAGGACATATTAATGGAGCGTTGACAAGAAAAATCTTAAGTTTATTGAAGGATTTTAGATCAATCTCATCCCAATGGAAGGGAACACCCTATTTTAGAAGTTGCATAAACCCTTTTTCCACTTCTGCATAGTTTGGGATAAAGTGATGTAAGAAATTCACTTTCCCATGAAGACTCTGAAGTTGATACAACGATGATGGGGAGGGGAGATTAAAAATAGCCACGAACTTAAGAGGTTCCAGGCGAATTCCATCTTTAGAGACAATGAATCCCAAAAGACGACCAGAGTCAACGCAGAAGACACACTTGTGAGGATTAAGCCTGATGTTGTAACGTCTGCAACAGAGAAAAATCTGGTGGAGATGTTCAGGATGGTCTTCGCACCAGGCTGAATGAGCTAGCACGTCATCCAGATACAGCTGAACAATATTACGTATGTTGTGAAAGGCATAGGACATAGCACGCTAGAAGGTAGCCCCAAAATTTTTTAAGCCAAACGGGAGCTTCTTATAGGAAAATGTGCCCCATGGATAGATGAAGGAAGTCTTATGTTGATCGGATGGAAGGATATTAATTTGATTATAACCTAAAAAGCCGTCCATAAGGGAATATATGTCACTCCCTGCACAATCATCGATGATATGATCTATAAAGGAAGTGGGATAGTTGTCCTTAGGGAAAGCCCGACTGATGTCTCGGTAGTCAACGCAAACCCAAATCGTGCCCTGCTTCTTATCTATAGGGATAATATTGGAAACCCATTCTGTCAGGGGGATTGGATATATGAAGCTCGCTTTAAGAAATTTCTGTTAGGTCCCTATATTACTAGTATAGTCCCTTATTGCTATTAGTGTAACCCCCTTATTGTTATTATTGTACCCTTGTAACCCCCATTTTGTTATTATTGTGCCCTTAAATTATTATTGTTAGGTTGGCTAGGATTACATTATGGCCCACTAGGATTACATTATGGCCACATGGACTCCTATATATAGAAAGGAGGTTTTGTAATTTGTATCATCCAAGAATTTTTCATTTATGTAATGTATTGGAGGTTTCCCCCTCGAAGTGGCCTATTTCTAAGGCGTTTATATCTCTTTTCTTCTATTTTTAGAGTTGGTTACACAACATTTGGTTTTAAAGCTTTGGATTCTAGGGTTTCGCTGCTCCAAACAGGTCATCATGGAATTTTAGCTATAAATTTGTTTCTACGAAGTTTCAGAAGCTGAAATTTTTAGGGTGCGAAGCTGAAATCCTGATCAGGATTTTCGAAAAATTTCAGAGGTTGTTTCGCAAAATTTTTGGAGATATGATATGTGGAAGTTAGGCCTGTTTTCAGGATCCTAAATAGGTCATCATCGAATTTGCACTGTCATTTTTTTTTCTACGAAGGTTCAGAATCTGAATTTTTAAGGGTGCGAAGCTAAAATCCTAAGGAAACTCGTCAAAAAATTTTAGAGCTTGGTTCACAATATTTTTGGAGATATGATTTGTGGAAGGTAGTGCTTTTTCAGGCTCCTGAATTTCATCTCAAAGAGGTGATCGTGGGAAAAGTTAAATAACTCTCTCTCTGAGCATCAGATTGGAGTGCCGTAAAAATTGGTCACAAGAACACGGATTTTAGTTTCTTTTCTATCAATTTCAGAGGCAAAGGACGAAACAATGACATGTGGCAAGTCCTACAATTTCGCTCTACTGAACCTGTCCATAATTAGGTCATTGTGGGAGATTGGAGACAACTTTGTCTTGGAGAATCCAAATTAGGTCAGACCTGTGGCATTCGAAAGATACTTTAGAGGGCTAATTTTGTACCTAAACTAAAATATTTAAGTGCTGCAATCACAGAGATATTCCAATTTCAATATCGAGCTCCTCAGAAGCAAGAAAAAGGTGTGTATTGTTTTTCCGAATTCCATAAGTCTTGTTTGAAGAATCAATTTGAATTGATTCCAAGGGCATATTGTAGAATAGATATCAGTATTGGGTTCTAAAATATGCCCCATAAAAATAATTCTAAACCCATTAAGCCTTTAGAAGGCTCTACTATGACTCATGAAGATGAAGAATTGCAACATGATCTATCAAAATTACAAGAGCAAGTGCAACAAATTTCACTCTTTCAAAGAGCAACAAAAAATGAAATGGAAGTTTTGAAGAAAGGCGTGGAAGCGAAGATGGACGGTTTGAAGAAAGGCGTTGAAGCTAAGATGGATGGCATGGAAGCAGATATGAAAGACAACATGGAAGACATGAAGACTGATCTAAAAGAAGACATCGAAGGTTTGACAAAGTTGATACAAGAAATGTTTCCTAATGGTCAAAAGATAGTAGAAGAACCTCATGATGAGAACAAAATAAATGTTAATCATGATTTCATAAACTCTAATGTTGGCGGGAAGAACCACCATATTCCAAAAATGGATATGAGGAAGTTTGATGGAAAGGATCCTATAACATGGATACTACATATGGAGCAATATTTTGATCTCCATAACGTGCAAAACACACAAAAGGTACGCATTGCAACTTTACATTTAGAACAAAATACATTTGTATGGTATCGATGGCTTTGCTCCCGTAAAAAAATTGTCACTCGGTCAATTTTTACGGAGGAAATGATAGCACATTATGAGGATACAAAGAGCAACACCTTCTTTAGCCAATTGATAAATCTCAAACAAAAGGGTTTAGTGGGGTAGCACATTGAGGACTTCCAAAAATTGAATATAAGGGTAACAGATATTCCAGACGAACACAGGATCGATCTCTTCATAGGAACTTTAAAGGATAACATCCAACATGAAGGTCGCGTTTTGGAACTGGATTCATTGGAGAAGGCATTCAGGTTGGCAAGAAAAGTTGAATTTAAAATAATGGCGACAAGGAAGCCTACCGCTCAATTTTATAAAGAAGGAAGTGTTGCTAAACCTAAATTTCCACAACCTACATGGTTGACACCACAAAAGTTGGAAGAAAAAAGAGCAAAAGGGCTTTGCTACAATTGTGATAGAAAATAAACTAAAGGTCATAAGTGTGCTGAGAATAAATTATTTTACATAGATTGTGAAGAGGAAGAAGAAAATGAAAAAGAAGAGGATATACACCAGGAACCAGCCCTAGAAGAGGGAGAAATGAATCCGACCATATCGTGTAATGCACTGGCAGGAATTACCACTCCTCAAACTCTCAAGATAGAAGGGCATATCAAGAGGAAAAAGGTAATAGTGTTAATTGATTCTGGTAGCACCCATAATTCTATTCATTGTAAGGAAGCCAAGGAATTAAATTGTTTCCTATACCTAGAACCAGAATGTCAAGTGATGGTTGCAAATGGAGGAACTATAAATTGCTCTGTAAAATGCCATAATATCAAGCTAACCATGGGGGAATATGTATTGACTAGTCCAATTATTTCCATTCCTATGGGAGGTGCTGATGTTGTACTAGGAGTACAATGGTTACAATCTTTGGGGATGGTAGCTTTTAATTTTCAAGAACATTTCTTGAAATTTTTTTCAGAAGGAAAGGAAGTGGAATTACGGGGTATTTCCGAGAAGCCAGAAAATATAATAAGCTCTAATTTCATGACAAATCTTCTAAAGAAAGAACAACACAACGTAATCGCACAATTATGGTCACTAGAAGTTCCAACATCAAAATCATCTATTTCTGCAGATCTCCAACAGGTCTTGGACAATAATTCCAAGGTGTTTGAAACTCCTAAAGGACTCCCACATATTTGTGATCATTATCATGCTATTCATTTGATTCGAGGAAGTGTTCCTCCAAACATAAGACCTTATAGATATCCTTACGTCCAAAAGAGCGAAATTGAGCGTATGATTACAGAAATGTTAGAGGCGGGTATAATTCAACCTAGTCAAAGTTCTTTCTTTGCTCTTGTAGTATTGGTACACAAGAAGGATGGATCATGGTGAATGTGTCCAGATTATAGGGAGCTCAATAAGATCACCATTAAAGATAAATTTCCCATTCCTGTGATTGATAAATTATTGGATGAATTACATGGAGAAATTTATTTTACCAAGTTTTATCTTCGTTCAGGATATCATCAAATTAGAATGAAGACTGAAGATATTCCAAAAACAACATTTCGAACTAATGAGGGTCATTATGAATTTTTGGTCATGCCTTTTGGGCTTACCAATGCACCTTCTACATTACAAGGGTTGATGAATTCCATTTTCAAACCCCTTCTTAGAAAATTTGTGCTAGTATTTTTTGATGATATACTAATCTATAGGAGATCTTGGAAGGATCATGTTGAACATGTTGATAGGGTGCTCAAACTATTGCAGGACAAAAAATTATATGCAAAAACATACAAATATTTCTTTGGAGTACAAGAGGTGGAATATCTAGGTCATATTCTATGTCACGAGGGTGTTAAAGTAGACCCTAACAAAATTAAAGCCATTAAGGAATGGAAATTCCCCACAACCATAAAGCAGTTGCGAGGATTTCTCGGGTTAACAGGGTATTATCAAAAGTTTGTTAAGAATTATGGGAGAATAGCAGCACCTCTAACAACATTATTGAATAAAGCAATTAAGGCCTTTGAACATCTTAAAGAGGCAATGTGCCTAGCACTGGTCTTAGCTACGCCAGACTTCACAAAAACCTTTATTGTGGAATTTGATGCCTCAGGAAATGGAATTGGTGTTGTTTTAATGCAGGAAGGAAGACCCATTGCTTTTGAAAGTCGTCCAATCAAAGGAAAGTATTTACAGAAACCTATTTATGAGAAATAAATGTTAGCAATACTGCATGCACTAAAGAAATGGCGAACTTACCTAATGGGAAGACACTTCAAGGTAAAAACTGATCATGATAGTCTTAAACACTTTTTGGAACAAAGACTATCTTCGGAAGAGCAGCAAAAATGGGTCACAAAGATGTTGGGTTATGACTTTGAAATAATCTACAAAAAAGGAAAGCTTAATGTTGTTGTAGATGCACTCTCAAGAAATAATGAAGAGGTGGAAGCATTGCTTTGTGCCATTTCTATTATCCAACCAGATTAGATAACCGAAGCAAGAGATGAATGGAATAAGGACAAAGATGTATGGACACTCATTCAAAAGTTGTAGCAAGATCCTAGTACGTATGATATATTTAGTTGGAAAAATGATTCCTTATGGTACAAAGATCACTTATATCTTTGTAAGAATTCCCAACTAAAACAAAAGATTCTTCTGGAAATGCACACTTCTCCTTTAGGAGGACACTCAGGATTTTTAAAAACTTAGCACAGGGTGAAGAAATAATTTTTTTGGGATGGCCTTAAATCTGATATTCAAAAGTTTGTGGCGGAATGTTTGGTTTGCTAGCAAAATAAAGTGGAGACAATTAAGACCCCAGGACTTCTACAACCTTTATCCATTCCAAGTCAATGTTGGGAGGAGATTTCAATGGATTTTATCACAGGTTTACCTATGTCCGAAGGAAAGAATGTCATCATGGTGGTAGTTGATAGACTTACCAAGTATGCATACTTTTGTGCATTATCTCATCCATTTAAAGCAAGTACAGTTGCTACTACATTTATGGACAGAATTCAAAAGCTACATGGAAGCCCAAGGGTCATTGTGAGCGACAGAGATCCTATTTTTACCGGAAATTTTTGGACGGAATTATTTTCTTGTTTGGGTACTCAATTAGCTCATAGCTCATCTTATCATCCTTAATCTGATGGTCAAACAGAGATAGTAAATAAATGTTTGGAAGGATATCTTCGTTGTTTTGTATCTGATAAACAAACACAATGGGTCAAGTGGTTACCTCTCGCTGAGTGGTGGTATAACACTTCCTTCCATACTACAGCAAAAATGACCCCATTTATGGCACTTTATGGATATCATCCACCATCCATCACATCATATTTAAGGGAAAATTAGAAGGTTCAAGCAGTGGAAGATCACATCGAGCATCAGCAAGAAGTTCTCCAACTCTTAAAGGATAACCTGAATTTGGCACAAAATCGAATGAAACAATAAGCAGATCAACATCGCAGCGAGAGAAGTTTTGATGTAGGAGATTGGGTATTTTTACGGCTACAACCATATAAACAAATGTCCCTCAAGCAAGCTAAGAAGGATAATAAATTATCGCCAAAGTACTATGGTCCTTACAAGGTGTTGCAAAAGATTGGTACTATGGCACACAAATTGGAGCTTCCTACTTCTTCGCGAGTACATCCAGTTTTCCATGTTTCATGCTTAAAGAAGGTTATAGGTGAAAATCTTCCAGTTCAAACAATATTGCCAGAACTTGATGAGGAAGGAAAATCATATTGGAACCTGAAGCGGTCATGGAAACAAGAACTCGACAGCTACGAAATCGATCAATTTCAGAGTATCTCATCAAGTGGAAGAACTTACCCACCGAAGATTCTACATGGGAGGATGAGAATTTTATACAGAAGCACCTGGAGCTACTCAAGCATTGAGGACAACACTTTTTTGAAGGAGAGGGGCATGTTAGGTCCCTATATCACTAGTATAGTCCCTTATTATTGTTAGTGTAAACCCCTTATTGTTATTATTGTACCCTTGTAACCCCCATTTTGTTATTATTGTGCCCATAAATTATTATTGTTAGGTCGGCTAGGATTACATTGTGGCCCACTAGGATTACATTATGGCCCCATGGACTCCTATATATAGAAAGGAGGTTTTGTAAATTGTATCATCCAAGAATTGTTCATTTATGTAATGTATTGGAGGTTGCCCCCTAGAAGTGGCTTATTTCTAAGGCATTGATATCTCTTTTCTTCTATTTTTGGAGCTGGTTACACAACAGTTTCTCAACTTCTGCTTTTATAGCAGCGATTTTTTGAGGATGCACTGGGCATAGACGTTGGCGTACAGGCTTCACACCCAGATAGGTGGGAATTTCGTGCAAAATGATACTGGGATCAATCCCAGGAATCTCTTCATAAGACCATGCGAAAACATCTTGGAATTTGTGGAAAAGGCTAGTGTACAATTGAATCTCTTAGGGAGAACAAGTGATTCCCACGTTAATGTTCTTGACAACCCCCGATTTAACGGAGATGTCGATAGGCATTGTTTGGGTAATATTACTCAGATTTACTTTCGAAAATACATCATGAGTCAATATTGGCATTTGGAGAGGCAGAGAGGGAACTTGAGATGCAAAGCGCTCAAGACAATTAGACACTGCCCCTAGGCTAGGCATGAACGAGGAACGATGATGTCCATCACTCCACGGCAGATCTTCGAGAGACATAGTCCCCACAATAGCTTTGTCAGATGGAAAAACTTCTCTCAAAGGATTGGGAAAGTCTGCAGCACTGAGCCAAGGGGATTAAGAATAAACATAAACAACCATGCTGAAAGGAGCATTTTCAGTAGGAGAAGGATCTGATGCAGCAACAAATTGGAAATAATTGATTTCAATTGGGGTTAGAGGCATCAATTCTCCAAAAGAGGTAACCTGTTTAGGAGAAGGGATGATCCATGGGTCATATGACCTAGAGATCATGTTGACTTGAACGATATTCGGTGGTGGAATGGGAAAAATACCCATGAGAACGGGGTCATTAAAAAGACCAGGACCTACACTGTCGGGGGGATTGGGAATTTGATCCATGTATGGCATGTTATTCTCGAAGGAGGAGGTAAAGAAAGACAACTGATCAACAATAATAATCTTTCCCTCATGTGGAAACTTCAAAATCCGAAAGAGGGTGGATGGAACACATAGCATGGCATGGGTCCAGCTCCGACCAAGTAGAAGATTGTAGTTGAGTTTAGCATCAAAAACTTCCAATTCAACATTGACTATTTTTCCTTGCAATGTGATCGGTAGACTCGCGAGAACACCCAAGGGTTTTGATTCCATTCCATCGAATGCCTCGAGGGCATTGGGAGATGAAGTGAGGGCTGGAGAGCCGATGTATTTCTATCAAGTAGATGACATAATGCAGGTAGAGGCACCTTCATCCACAATGGCTCTGTGAATATTGAGGCCATTGATGCTAACTTGTATAACAAGGGCAATCTGCTGCGGAAGTTGAGGGACGAAATTCTCTAGATCAAAGGTGAGAAGGCTAGAATCGGCATGATCAATTATGTCGATTGCAGATAACAGAGCTTTTTACTGAGATGAGCAACTTTGAAGCATTTCCAACGCAGACATTGCGGAGGGTGCCTGTGCCAAATCCTCAACAATGCTGTAATCCTGAGTAGAATGGGCATTTGTATTATAGGAAGACTTACGAAGAACACCTTTGGAAGGTGGCCATACAACGGGTTCAACGTTGGGCTTCTCATTTTTTAAAGGACCAGAGGCAGGTGGGGGAGGCGGGCCATCAACGACTTCCTTCCCAGCTGCCTGGCGTGATCCAGCATAATCCTTCGATCTAGTGGCAATAGAAACAAGTGCAACACCATTCATCATGAAAACCTAAGACCCAAATGGTGCAGACAGTGAAGGATGCTCAACCATCTGGGTCTGTTGAGACAGAAAAGGTTCCTTAAGAACTGTCGGAGTTCCCTTAGAGCCTTTAAGGAGTTGACTAACCTCGGATCTTCGGGGACAATATTTGGTGTAGTGGTCTTCATCGCAGATCAGGCAAGGGTACTTCAGTTTTCATTGCGAACCATCATCAGCACGTGGTTTGGAGGATTATAGTTTTGGGGCATTGGATTTGGCCTTGCCTTTTCCCTTCTTCTTCCCTTTGGAAGTCTTGTCCATGGGATTGTCCTGAACGGCATTGACCTCCGCGGTCTTACCAGAATCTGGAGTAGCGGGAGGAGAAGAATTGTTGGAATAATTCGAGTTCTACTTCCCATTAGAAGACTTACGAGAAGCTTGAGAAACAAATCCAATAACACCATCAACCGATGGGCTAGGTGGTGCTTTATAGGTACCGGGCCATGGGGCATTAGTCAAGATATCATATAACATGCCAGACTAAGAGTACACTAAATCGAGGTACTAGACATGAGCAATGGCTTGTTCCTCGGTTACACATTCCCCCATAACAATGCCCTATGCAATCTTGTTGACAAAGGAGGTAGTGAGCCAGTGAGTTAGAAGTTGATCAGGAATGTCAAACTTGATCAGACGACAACGATGTCTCCACTCATGAATATGATATGAAATATCAGTGGCTTTATCTTGTTTCAGAGATGTCAAGAGATGCGTCCCGACTTCATAACGAACCAGTAACTGGAAATGTGTCATGAATGCCATAGCTAGAGTATTAAAGTCTTGAAAAATACCATGTGGTAGTTTTATGTACCATTTAGCAGCAACACCGGTAAGAGTGTGCTATAAAAGACGTAGATGGATCGAGTCATCAACCCAAGAGTTCGAAGAACACCACAAATGGTAGGTCATGACATTTGCTTGGGGGTCTTCTCTAGATTTTCCTTCAAATTTGGGATAGTCACCACGTACCTTCGTCGGAACTGGAGGCAAATATAGATTATGAAGAATCGGATCATTGGTCAACTTAGACACATACAGTAATTCCAACGTGGTGAGGAAAGGTAACTGAGGATTAAAAGTCATGCCAGGTCCCCGATAAGGACCTGTACCTGTACTCCAACCTGGTTGAGCATAACTCTACCCCCATTGGTTCTGTCCTGGAGGATTTTGACCACAGGGGGTATAAGCCGTATAATTTAGTTGATACGGTTGTTGAAAACCGATCGAGACTGACCTTGAAGGTAATAGCCACCTTTGGGTTGAGTGAGATGTTGGTAAGTGGGGCCCTGCTGAGCCTGATAAGTTGGGTGCATAGGCGGGTTCGGCTGTGACATAGAATAGATCGACTGTTGGGTAGGGTTAACTGGTTGTGTAGGTTGTCCTAGTTTAACAGGTTGATTTGGCTGTGCAGGTTTCCCTGGTTGAACAGGTTGGCCTGGCTGAACAAGTTTTCCTGGTTGAACAGGTTGGCCTGGCTGATGAAGGACACTAGGCTGCCCCGGTTGAGAAGGTTGGCCTAATGGCGGTAAAGGGCCAGGTTGTGCCTGATAACCAGGTTGGCTTGTGACAGGACCATAAGATGGCCTGTTTATGCAACATTTTGACCAATTGGAAAATGAGGTTGTTGAGGTTGCACCAATGGTTGAGAAGGATGGGTTTACCCCCCAGGACCATACAATGGTCCAGGTTGATACCTCAGTTTCCCTGTGGGTCCTTGAGGTTGTCCTAGCTGGACCATAGGGTGAGGCTACAGAGGTTGACCTTGAGGGTTGTAAGACTACCCTTGCGGACCGTACAACAATCCATGTTGGCCCGAAGGTTGTCCCTGTAAGGGTTGTCCTTGCAGGTCGTATAGATAACCAGGCTGGGCCAAAGGTTGTCCCTGGAAGGGTTGTCCTTGTAGGTTAGAAGGTTGCCCAGCCTAGGTAGATAAAAAACCGTTAATATACTGATAAGCCTCATGTTACATAGTAATTTGTCCCTATCCCTGCAATTCCCCATCCCGCACAATTGGAGGGCTCATTCTATGACCTGTGAGAAGTAACATAACTTGAAAACACTTTCATGGCATTCCCCTAAACATGTACTTTCATTGCCCTGAAGACAACTCCTTGTGAAAAACCCTAAAAACACCCCTTTTTGCATTGGCGATGGAAGCTAATTCAGTACCCATGCCAATGGGGGAAATCCTTCAAAGAGGGCGTGCCAATTTGCGCTCTATCTCAGAGTTGCACTCGCGCCATCCATTTTAAGGAGTGTTTTTTTAAAATAAATGGAGGAAGTTTCGTCCTAACCAATCCATAAAATGGTATCTAATTTGAGTTGGGAGGTTTGGCTCCAGATCTCCATGTAGAGGAAGTGGTTTGCCACCTCTCATAGAATATTCCTTGAGGATAGGGCCGATCCCATGATTATAGGGATCCCAAATCCCCTTCCTCCATTTATAAAAGCTTGCTCATCTCCTTTGCAAGATAGTCTCCAAGTCCCCAAGAGCCATCAGAGCCTTATGCTGCAAGAGCCTTGATTCATTCCCTTAAGGCAAAATCCAAGAAAGGATGTTATTGTCGAGACATCCAAAGAGAGAGGCTTGTCCCATCCCTGACAGGTTTTTTCCAGACGTGTTCTGTTGGCGACCCTCCGAAGGAGAATTCAGCATCAGAGCCAAGTTGTATCCTCCTTTTATTGATTAATGATAAACGATTATTGGTTATGGTTCCACTCTTGTTGTTGATTATGATGATGAGTTATGTCTTCTCTGACTGACATATAGTTGCATATACTATATTTTACGCTTGCATTTGTTTTGTTTCTTGTGTGTGCAGGTGTTCGATCACGGAGATTGTGAGGATTGTGATCTGCCGGAGCTAAGGAACGGGAACGCTGCTTTCTCTACAAGCGATAGCATTGGATTCCAGGTAAGCCTTCATCGCTAGTTGGCTTATTTGCAATTAGGAACCTACACTATAGCGTGTGACAATTATTACTAGACCCGATCTGGGCTAGTAGGGATTGCCTCTATCCGTAGAGGGGATTTACCTCCACAACACCTAAGGAGTAGGAAAATGAAGGGGGTTGCCCTGCTCATCATATTGAAATGGAAATATGTAAATCGGGGCACCATTTGGTCCATAATGGGAGAATTAAAGATGGTTGAGATCTTGAGAGGACTGACCAACCTCGGAGTTTCACGGCTATAAAGACAACCAATAATCCTCAGGAGAAATATTCTCAGGAATAGCAAAAGCTATGTAAATGTCTTCAGGAACTGACGAGGTCCTAGCCGACTGAGTAGTGACAACAGACATAGATGCAATCACGCTGACAGTAGGTCTAACAGGCACTGATGTAATGAGAGGTTTCGATGGCGACATCCCTAACGAGGGAATAATCGGCCTTGTGGATGGAGTCGATATTCCCATAGAGGTAATAACGGCCATGACCTGACTTAAAGACCTATATCTAGTTAGGAGCGAAGGACCAGGTGAAGACATAATAGAAGGTTCGGGGATGTTTTCAGAAAAAAGTTGGTAATCTTCACCAAATGTAGGAATTTCCTCACTGGGAGAAGGACTGGGTGAGTCCATATCTAACCCTACAGCAAGATCTTCTAAAAGACGATGAGGACTAGGAGGTATAATAGCAGGCAAGAAAGGAGATCCCAATGTAGAAGGAGGGAAGTGTTCCCCTACTCCAAATCCAAACCAAGCATTGGACAAGGTCCAATTGAAGTCAACTGGTCCATCAAAGGGAAGCTCAGATATAACCGGCCCCCCGTTGGGACACTCAGATACAATAGGTTGTTGATACTCAGCAGAGGATTGGGAGACCTCTGATGAATCGTCTGTGTAAGGAATACCAGTAGATGAAACTAAGGGTTTTGCCACTGTGACTGTAATGAAAATAGGAAGAGATCAAAACAAAGACATATAGGAAAAACCAAGGCAAATAACAACAGGCCGAAAAATCAATCTCTAAATGGGTGTGTGATCGTAGGTGATTAATTTTACCACATAATTTTACTGTTTTATGTTTTAAGAGTCTAGAAACGAGTAAAATATGACTCTACCTCTTTCAATTTGGAAACAAGCATGAAAGGACAAGCGCTTGATGATATTTTCAAATTTAATGAGTTAGTAAAGATCAAAATGACTGCTCTGGTAATCTAGGCAGATGGGTGTACCAGATATCCGTGAATTGCGATATACACCTTGGTTAAAAAATGAAAGAGAAATCAACCAAGGAATTGATGTACGTGCAGGTAATCTCCCTAAATGTTGTGTCTAGTGTATCACGGGTAAAAGGCGGCAGACTTTTCTTCCTATGGATAAAGGATAGCAACCTAATGGGATCTCCCTTTATATACGTGACGGTATATGGAGAACAAGTTCGTACTAGCACTGTCTAAGGCCAGATGGCGAACGAAAACTACTAGGCTTAACGACGCCGGAACACGTCACTAGCCTAGACCTCTAGATATTTCGTTAATGTTTCAATGTTACCTTAGGTTAATTGAATAAATTTTAGAGTTGATCTTCCATTTATGTTTCAATTTTAGGCCCTATCGAATGTTGGATCTCAAAAAATCTTCTAAATGCACACTACATGCCACAAAATATCACTTTGTTCAATGAAGAGCTATCTACGGGAGGGATGAGAGCTTTTCAAGTAACAACAAAATGAGCACAAAAACATCCACTACTGTCTCTAATGCAAGTTAATGAAACTAGAAAACTTCTCTCTTAGAGTTATATAACACTAATAGTGCGAAAGAGCTTTCAATTTTCACTAGACTAATCCAAATGCAAAGAAATTTATTTTTGGTATTTTTCAATGTTTTAGAGAAAATTCACTAAATGAATGAAAAAAATAATGAATAAATCAATTCGAGAAATGATAGTGAGAGAGCTGAAATAAATAAGTTCATTCAATATGAATGCACACAATTAAGACCCAAAATGATGGAGAAATTCCTCAAATCGAAGAAGAATCTCAAAAAGACTCACACAAACTATGTAATCTAGGCTTGGAATGAGACAAAGCGAAACTTGAATGAAAGAGAGAACAATCACTCAAATGATGCAATGATACAATGGAATCTAGCAAAATAAATGCAAAGAAGAAAAAAAGAAGTTGACCGAAGAAGCAAGAACCAAGAAACTCCCATAAGAGGCTCAACACACTATAGTACCTAGAAGCCCTAGGGCTAGAATGAAAAACTGATAGTAAAGGGAAAACAACCAGAGGAAAAGGGCCAAACACAGTCGACAAAGACTTCAAGGCACTCAATCAATCAGAAAAAGACACCAAGACCAAAAATCACGTTCAGAGAGCCCAAAAGCAAGCAAACCCTAACACCAAATAGAGTTGGCGTGCCTGTTTGGCTGTAATATGCACCAAAACAACGTTGGCGTGGGGGCCTAACTAGCAAAAAGCACCAGTTGGCGCGAATGTCAAGCGCTAAACCGCACCAATCAAGTTTACTATGGAAAAAGATGAAAAATGACAAACAGAGACTGGATCAGGTCTTCCGGGGGCTGAACAGGGGTTTAACACCAAAGGAGGCGAACCAAAAGAGAAAATAAATAACTCAAAAACCAAAAACAACGAAAATAAGAAAGACTAACTCCAATTTCCTCCCTAGCGGATTCACCAGTTTGTTGAAGAGGTAAATCCCCTCTGTGGATAGAGGCAATCCCACTAGCCCAGAGCGGGTCTAGCAACAATCAAGTCATGCAATGATGTTGGTTCCTAGTTACAAAAATACAAATATTGTGATAAGTAGCCTACCTCAAATCCCACGTAGTTTTCGTTGAAGAAAAGATGATGTTTCCCATCCCTCGCTTGATAGATCATGATCCTTCCATTCGACAGGGCTGAACACGTGTACAAGTGTGAGGAAACAACAACATACAACATAAAATCTAAAGCATGTAACCATGTATCATCAGAGAGGATATAATTCATTGCATTACATAAAGAAATGAACACATGAATGGAACCAAAATCAGAGTCGCTTATATTATAAATGACAAAACGAAGTTTACAACCAAATGCTCAGACACTATGATCTTCCTTCGGCGGAGCTGACAGTGGAGCGTGTCTCAACAAAGCTTGTTGGGAATCTGGACAAAGCTCTCTCTCTTCGGCTTAGCTCTCAAAGGTTGCCCGGCTATAGTTTCCTTCCTACAAGTTAAGCTAGCTCGCTAATGGAAAAGGAAAGCTTTTATAGATGGAGGAAAGGAAGTTGGGATCCCTATAGTCATGGGATAGGTCCTATCTCTAAGGAAGCTTCCATGATAGGTGGAAAACCACTTCCTATACATGAAGATCCGAAGCCAAACCACTCAACTCCTTTTGATGACTCATTCAAGAGTTTGTTGAAATCAAACTTCTGCCATTTATTTTTAAAAAACATCCCTTTTTAAGCTTGGCGTGAATGAAACACAGGGACAGGGCGCCAGTTGGCATGCCCTCTAGTGTGGATTTCCCCCATTGGTGCGGGTGCTGGACTGGCTAGTCAGGCCAAGGCTAAAACATCTATTTTTAGGGTTTTTCAGAGGAAATGTTCTTCAGGGAATGTTTGTCCTTATGCAAGAGGATGCCATGAAGGTGGTTTCAGGTCATTTTACTGTTCACAGGTCACAGGAATAGTCCTCCAATGTGCGGGACAAGGGATTGCAAGGACAGTGACAAAATGTTGTGTAACAGTTAGGGTTAAGGTTAGGGTTTCGTCAACGTTAGGTTTAGGTTATAGTTAAGGTTAAGGTTAAGGTTGAGGTTAAGGTTAAGGTTTTAATTTAATGTTTTTTTATAAATGTTTTATAAATAGTTTAAAGCTTTTATAAAATATTCTAAATTCTTATTATTATGTTTAAATTAAATATTTAAAGAGTTTAATCATTTTTCAAAATGTTTTTAATAAAACCGTAAAAAAATGTATTTAAAAACATTATAAAACAATTTTTACAATGTTATAATGTGCTTTTAAACACGTTTAAAACGTTTTTAAGACATTATAAAACTCTTTTAAAGTATTTTAAAAAAATTGTAAAATATTTTAAAGGATTTTTCTAACATTTCAAAACATTTTAAAATATTTCAAAATATTTCAAAAATTTTCAAAATATTGTAAAAGGCTTATAAAGTAAAGCTTATAAAGTTGACATTCAATCATTTTATAAATGTTTTATAAATGGTTTAAAGATTTTATAAAATATTCTAAATTCTTATTAATATGTTTAAATAAAATATTTAAAGCGTTTAATCATTTTTAGTTTAAAAAAAATTAATAAAATCGTAAAAAAGATGTTTTTAAAAACATTATAAAACACTTTTTAAAATGTTAAAACATGCTTTTAAACACATTTAAAGTGTTTTTAGGACATTATAAAACTCTTTTAAAATATTTTAAAATTTTCGTAAAATTATTTAAAGCATTTTTATAACATTTCAAAATATTTCAAAATATTATAAAATGCTTTCAAGATATTTCAAAACTCTTTTAAAATATTTTGAAACGCTTCGAAAATATTTTGAAACACTTTTTAGCTTTATTTTAAAATGTTTCAAAACATTTCTAAAATGTTTTAAATTTATTTTAAAATGTTTCAAAACACTTTTAAAATGTTTTAAAAGTGTTTTAAAATGGTTTAAAAATGTTTTTAGAATTGCTTTTACAATGTTTTAAAAACATTTCAAAACACTTTTAAAATTCTTTTAAAATATTTAAAAGCATTTATTTAAGTTTTAAAAACGTTTATAAATAACATTTAATAAAAGTTAAGCTTATAAATCTAACACTATAAACATTTAATAATTCTTATAAATGTTTCATAAATGGTTTAAATCTTTTATAAAATATTCTAAATTCCTATTAATATGTTTAAATGAAATATTTAAAGCGTTTAATCATTTATAGTAAATGCTTTTAATAAAATCGTAAAAAAACGTTTTTAAAAACATTATAAAACACTTTTTAAAATTTTATAATGTTTATAAGACATTATAAAACTCTTTTAAAATATTTTTAAAAATTTGTAAAATGTTTTAAAAAGATTTTTATAGCATTTCAAAATATTGTAAAAGGCTTTCAAGATATTTTAAAACACTTCTAAAATGTTTTAAAGCGTTTTTAAATCCTTTTAAAAAACTTGTAAATCATTTTAAAACATTTTAAAGTGTTTTAAAATGGTTTCAAAATATTTATAGAATGCTTTTACAAAGTTTTAAAGACAAATCAAAACACTTTCAAAATATTTAAAAGCATTTATTTAAGTTTTAAAAACGTTTATAAATAAAATTTAATAAAATTTAAGCTTATAAAGATGACATTATAAACATTTAATATTTTTTATAAATGGTTTAAAGCTTTTATAAAATATTCTAAATTCTTATTAATATGTTTAAATCAAATATTTAAAGCATCTAATCATTTTCGGTAAATGTTTTTAAAAACATTATAAAACACTTTTTAAAATGTTATAATGTGCTTTTAAAAACATTTAAAAATATTTTTAAGACATTATAAAACTCCTTTAAAATATTTTAAAAAATTTGCAAAATGTTTTAAAGGATTTTTATAACATTTCTAATTATTTCAAAATATTGTAAAACACTTTCAAGGTATTTTAAAACACTTTTAAAATATGTTGAACCACTTTTAGAATTTATTTTAAAATGATTCAAAACACTTCTAAAATGTTTTAAATTTATTTTATAATGTTTCAAAACACTTTTAAGTTGTTTTAAAACATTTTTAAATCCTTTTAAAAAACTTGTAAAGCATTTTAAAACATATTAAAAGTGTTTTAAAATGGTTTAAAAATATTTTTAGAATACTTTTACAATGTTTTAAAAACATTTCAAAACACTTTTAAAATTCTTTAAAATATTTAAAAGTATTTATTTAAGTTTTAAAAACGTTTATAAATAACATTTAATAAAAGTTAAGCTTATCAAGCTGACATTATAAACATTTAATAATTTTTATAAATTTTTTATAAATGGTTTAAAGCTTTTATAAAATATTATAAATTCTTATTAATATGTTTAAATCAAATATTTAAAGGGTTTAATCATTTTTAGTAAATGTTTTTAATAAAATCGTAAAACAAACGTTTATAAAAACATTATAAAACCCTTTTTAAAATGTTATAACATGATTTTAAACACATTTAAAATGTTTCTAAGACATTATAAAACTCTTTTAAAATATTTTAAAAATTTTGTAAAATGTTTTAAAAGATTTTTATAACATTTCAAAATATTTTAAAATATTTTAAAATATTTCAATATTTTGAAATATTTCAAAATATTGTAAAACGCTTTCAAGATATTTTAAAACACTTTAAAATTTTATTTTAAAATGTTTCAAAACACTTTTAAAATGTTTTAAAACGTTTTAAAACCCTTTTAAAGAACTTGTAAAGCATTTTAAAATGTTTTAAAAGTGTTTAAAAATGGTTTTAAAATGTTTTTACAATGCTTTTACAATGTTTTTAAAACCTTTGAAAACACTTTTAAAATTCTTTTAAAAGATTTAAAATCATTTATTTAAGTTTTAAAATTGTTTATAAATAACATTTAATAAAAAATAATATTATAGTTTACATTATAAACATTTAATATTTTTTATAAATGTTTTATAAATGGTTTAAATATTTTATAAACTATTCTAAATTCTTATTAATATGCTTAAATAAAATATTTAAAGCATTTAATAATTTTTAGTAAATGTTTTTAATAAAATCATAAAAATATGTTTTTAAAAACATTATAGAACACTTTTAAAAATGTTATAACATCTTTTAAACATGTTTAAAATGTTTTTAAAAAACCTTCTTCTTTTAAACCCTTTAATATGTTAGTTAACATTTTAATATGTAGATCATCACTTTAAATAAATGCACTTTAATATGTAAATTAACTCTTAAAATAACAATTTAATAAATGCTTAAAGATTTATTGAAGAAATTATTAGGATGTTAAACCATTTATTAAAACGTTTTAAATGTGTTTTAAAATGGTTTAAAAATTGTTTTAGAATGCTTTTACAATGTTTTAAAAACTTTCAAAACACTTTTAAAATTATTTTAAAACATTTTAAAATATTTAAAATGTTTAAAATGTTTTTAAGACATTATAAAGTTCTTTTAAAATATTTTGAAAAAATCGTAAAGTGGTTTAAAGGATTTTTATAACATTTCAAAAGGATTTTAAAAGCACTTCAAACTGTTTTAAAAGTGCATTAAACACTTCTAAATGTCCTTCAAAATGTTTTAAAATCATTTTAAAACGCTTTTAAAATGTTTTTAATTTATTTTAAAATGTTTCAAAACACTTCAAAATGTTTTAAAATGTTTTTAAATCCTTTTAAAAAACTTGTAAAGCATTTTAAAATGTTTTAAAAGTGTTTTAAAATGGTTTAAAAATGCTTTTAGAGTGATTTTATAATGTTTTAAAAACCTTTCAAAACATTTTTAAAATTCTTTTAAAACGTTTTAAAATGATTAAAATGTTTAAAATGTTTTTAAGACATTATAAAACTCGTTTAAAATACTTTTAAAAAATCGTAAAATGGTTTAAAGGATTTTTATAACATTTCAAAATTATTTTAAAAGCACTTTAAAACACTTAATAAATGCACTTTAATATGTAAATTAACTCTTAAACAAACACTTTTATAAATTCTTAAATATTTATTAAAGAATTTATTAGGATATTAAACTGTTTATTAGAATTATTTTTATTAGCATACTAAATCTTTAATGCATTTTATAAAACCTTTAAAAATGATCATTAAAGTGTTTATAAACATTGAAGTTTTAAAATGTTTTAATAAATAAATAAACATTTTAAAGTGTTTTTAAATATTTTAAAGGATTTTTATAACATTTCAAAATGATTTTAAAAGCACCTTAAAATGTTTTAAAAGTGCATTAAACAATTATAAAAGTTCTTCAAAATGTTTTAAAATCATTTTAAAATGTTTTAAAGAATTTAAAATTTGTTTTAAAATGTTTTAAAGAATTTTAAATTTTTTAAAACATTTTAAAGGCATTTTAAAACATTTTAAATAACTTTAGAATATTTTTAACAGTTTTATTAGTGGTTTTAAGTGTTCTAAAAATGTTTAAATAAATTCTTTTATAATTCTTTAATAACGCTTTAAAATTATTTAAAGCACTTTAAAAGTAACTTTAAAGTGGTAAACAATTTATTTATAATATTTAAGTTGTTTATTTAAATTTTAAAAATGTTAATGTGTAAGATTAATGTTGTTAATAAACGCTAAGATTATAAAGTGATTTTAAAATATTATAAATGTTGTACAAATTAGCCCCTCCATTCAAATTTTGGCCAGCGTCTCCTCTTTCCCTTTTATTGTTGCCCTTTCCCGAGCCGGAAATACATTGAAAAAGGCTAAAAATCTGCTCTTTAAAGTCATATAAGGCCTAGCTCCTTTCTCCCCTAGCTCCGCGCCTCCTTTCATCCATATAGCCAAGCGCTGCCCCTTAGAGCGTTTATCGCAAATCGCATGATCGCGCCATCGCACTTTCTACTCATCGCATATTCCACCAGCGCACTTTCTGCCTTTACGATTTGCGCACCCATCGCAGATCTGCCCCATCGCAAAAGCGTAGTTTTCCGTTCATGCCATTCTGCGCCATCGCACTTTTCATTTTTGTGATGTGCGCTCTGGGTCCCACTTCCAAAGCTCTCACTCCATTGTTTTGTCATGTTTTCCTTTGTAATATCTCCAAAATTTAACCTTTGTGTCTTTAAATTGTTAGCGTTTTTCCGCCACTCTTCGTCATCTTCCCACGTGTTATCCGCTTCTCCCTCCACCATCCACATATTCCGCTTAGGTGTCACATTTTAGTGTGTTTGTTTTATATCTGCGCCTTCGTCTACTCATCCATGCCTTCATCTTCACCATTTACATCGGCTCCACCATGTTCGCTGTCTCTGTGCTGGGTTTTATTTAATAGGTTTCGGTTTTTGCAGGTTTATTACGGCCAATAATTACCATGATTCATCATTTCCATTACAAAGGCCAAGGATGCATTGCAGGACTATGTTCGAGGAGGAAAATTGGTGAGGAAGGATCCGGGAGTCACTATGATGTGACCACCATTAAAGAAAGATACTTCGATCTATAGAACTCTCCAGAGAAAATCAAAAAGGGCGAATCAGGGTGGATGAAAACATTAATGCAGCAGCAGATTATTAATGAAGGAGCAATGAATTCAGTGTCCGGCATGAAAAGTTTCAAATTTGAAATTCAAAATTAGAAGGCCGAAAGTACTATATACAGAAACAAGCGCCTCAAGGTTTAATTGCTGCAGATCTCCCTCCTCCAGCAAAGGGTGAAACATTTGTATATTTTATTTATGTCTTGTTTATGAGGAGAATTTCATTTTCAACATTCATTTCTGAGAGTAAATTGTAAAGTACAGTCATTTATTTTTATTCATTCATAGTATGGGCGCGAATGTTTTCCGCCATTTTATTCAAATCAGATCAATAAATGTAGGATACCTACCCCACGCTCTGGAGCTTTCCATCTTCTCTATAAAAGGTAGAAAGAAAGACATTGTAATGGTTCCAGATTTCTATCAGCAAATTGTGCAGTGAAAAGGATTTTGTATACATTTTGTAATATCCCTGTATGAAGGTTCAAAGCCCGTAGGGTCTCAGTGAGGAGGAGTTATAACTGTAATGAGGATTCTAGTCTTTGGTATCTCACAGTATGTAATTTCTCTTATGTGTTAATACAATATCTCATTTCATGCTATTTATCTTCTTGTATCATGTTCTAGAATGCGAGTGGCTCACTAGTTTGTAGTAAGGATTCATCCTTGTTGATGCCCTTTCTGGAATTAGTCAAGCGCTTTAAATAGGCCTAGTCATGATATATTGTTCCATGTTCATCTCTTCCATATTTTCTGCTATATTAGTTACTTGAGGAGGGTGCTTTTAAAACGCCATTGTCATATAAGGATTCATAAATCAATATGCCCTTATGTGGTTCTGTTTTGTATCTGGGTATCAGTCTCATGTAAACTAATATCTTCTCTATGTTTCCTCACTGCACTCACTTCCTGATATTTGATTTCTGTGATATATTATTTGAACTGGCCCTCTTTACAGTAAGCTGTCTCTTAACTGTCTGATGCCTTTGTATTGGAGTTTTACTGATGTCCCTACACTATTCTTATCTTTGTGTCAGCTTCTGAGAGAGTTTGGTCCCATTGAAAACTAATTTCCTTGTTCAAACAAGAAATAGTAAGTGAGCTCTTGGACTGACAATCCAAACTATATAAAGAGCCCCTTGCTATGTTAAGATGTCCTAGGCACTGGTCTATGGCAACTCTAGACTGTCTCTAGGAGGTGACAAAATTGTCCACAACAATAAACATATTTTAAAATACTTTCAGAACATTTTAGAACTCTTTTAAAACATTTTAAAGCGTTTTAAAATTGTTTTTAAAGGGTTTAAAACTTTTTAATATTTCTTTTAAAGTGTATAACAAATTCTTTAAAAACCTTTAAAAAGACTTTTAAAATTATTTTAAAATCGTTTTAAAAAGTTTATAAGTTTCTAAAGACATTTTAAAATCATTTTTAAAAAATTGTAAAATGGTTTAAAGGATTTTTATAACATTTCAAAATGATTCTAAAAGCACTTTAAAATGTTTTAAAAGTCCTTCAAAATATTTTAAAATAATTTTAAAATGTTTTAAAATCATTTTGAAACGCTTTTAAAATAATTTAAATTTATTTTAAAATGTTTCAAAACTCTTTTAAAATGTTTTAAATTTATTTTAAAATGTTTCAAAACATTTTTAAAATGTTTCAAAACATTTTTAAAATGTTTTCAAACATTTCTAAATCCTCTTAAAAAAACTTCTAAAGAATTTTAAAACATTTTAAAAATGTTTAAAAATGGTTTAAAAATGTTTTTAGAATGCTTTTACAATGTTTTAAAAACCTTTCAAAACACTTCTAAAATTCTTTTAAAATATTTAAAAGCATTTATTTAAGTTTTAAAAACGTTTATAAATAACATTTAATAAAAGTTAAGATTATAAAGCTCACATTATAAACATTTAATAATTTTTATAAACGTTTCATAAATGGTTTAAATCTTTTATAAAATATTCTAAATTCTTATTAATATGTTTAAATCAAATATTTAAAGCAACTAATCATTTTTAGTAAATGTTCTTAATAAAATCGTTAAAAAATAATTTTTTTAAAAACTTTATAAAACACTTTTTAAATATTATAATGTGCTTTTAAACACGTTTAAAATGTATTTAAGACATTATAAAAAAATTCAAATATTTTTAAAAATTTGTAAAATGGTTTAAAGGATTTTTGTAACATTTAAAAATATTTCAAAATATTGTAAAATGCTTTGAATATATTTTAAAATGCTTTTAAAATATTTTGAAATGTTTTTAAAATATTTTGAAATGCTTTTAAATTTTATTTTAAAATGTTTCAAAACACTTTTGAACATTTTACATTTATTTTAAAATGTTTCAAAACACTTTTAAAATGTTTTAAAACGCTTTTAAATCCTTTTAAAAAACTCGTATAACATTTTAAAATGTTTTAAAATGGTTTTAAAATGGTTTTAAAATGGTTTTAAAATGTTTTTAGAATGCTTTTGAAATGTTTTATAAACCTTTCAAAACACTTTTAAAATTCTTTTAAAATATTTAAAAGCATTTATTTAAGTTTTAAAAATGTTTATAAATAACTTTTAATGAAAATTAAGCTTGCAAAGCTAGCATTATAAACATTTCATAATTTTGATAAATATTTTATAAATGGTTTAAAGCTTTTATAAAATATTCTAAATTCTTATTAATATGTTTAAATCAAATATTTAAAGTGTTTAATCATTTTGAGTAAATGTTTTTAATAAAATCGTAAAGAAATGTTTTTAAAAACATTATAAAACAATTTTTAAAATGTTATAACGTGCTTTTAAAGACGTTTAAAATGTTTTTAAGACATTATAAAACTCATTTAAAATATATTAAAAATTTTGAAAAATGTTTTAAAGGATTTTATAACATTTCAAAATATTTCAAAATATTGTAAATCGCTTTCAAGTTATTTTAAAACACTTTTAAAATATTTTGAAACGCTTTTAGAATGTTTTAAATTTGTTTTTAAATGTTTCAAAACACTTTTAAAATATTTTAAATGTTTGAGATAATGCCTCAATTATTATGCTTACTTAGTTTGGATTGGGTTTGTTGAGGAAGTTGAGAGATTCTCTCAACTTCTCTCTCTAAGATTAGAATTAGTTCAACTATATATATTTGATGTATCTCTAATTATTGGAATATATAAATTAATTATTGTGTGTTATACCTATGGAATGGCTGCTCTCACCAATTTTAGTATGGTATCGGAGCCTCTACTGGATTAAATCCCTCATGGGATGGCCAGGAAAATGTGAAATTGAGTATGGTGTAGGAGAGTAGCATAGTGTAGGTATGTTCGCCAGTGATATATGTTTTGTTTTTTTTCACCAATTTTAATATTATCCAAAACGTTGCATTTGTTATATTGTATTTCCTGGATACTATGGGTGGGACACCGCCAGGCTCTTGGAAATAGTTGCGAAAAACAGAGATACAGAGGTGATCCATTGGTGGGAGTTCGTATCTCGTTGCTCCTTTACGTGCAGAAGAACGATGATTGTGCAATGGATGAGGCTTAAAGATGTGGAGGATCCCCAGATCCAGGAGGCCCTCAGCGCTACCGTGGTTGGCAATCTCTAGAATTCTGTGAGAAAATCCATGAAGCTTGTTAGAGTCGGTCTTCACATCCCTCCGTCAAATATCATCTCTCTTATTGCATTTCATTGTTTAGGTGTATCATTCTGCTCATTCATCTGCATTTCGTTAGGGGCATGCCATTTTTTGACGGAAGGGTTTTGTTCTTTCATTTTCCCTCATGCTTGTACCTGCTGGTTTGGTCAAAAATTATCAAAATTCATCAAAGTTCAGTTCATGTCATTTACAGTCATAGATGGTATTTTGGTCAAAGAAGAGTCATTTTAGTTTCTAGATCTAGGGTTTGGTCTTTAGAATGTCAAATAATGCCCACAGGCCATGAGGATGTCTTCAATAAGTTTTCATTCCAAAATTTTCATCATCAATAATGCTCAAGGATGTTTCTTCTTCAAAACTCTGTTTTGAAGAAGAAATCTTCAAATTAGTTTTTTGTAACAAATATGTATTTTTAAAGTCTTCCATCATGAAGTACTTCAAATGAAGCCATCGGTCATCCTTTGCCAAATCCTATGCCTGCTACCCCTACAAAGAACAGAAAAGAGAATCCTCATTAGTCCAAAAAATCAGAGGAAACAAGCAAAACAAAGTTTTGTCAAAAGTGCCAAAGTCTATGATATTAGCAAGTGGGTTATTTCAAATTAAAAATCAAAAATCATGCCATAAAGATATTTTGGTGTCTTCATGAATCATTTCCATGCCAAGAAGTATCAAAGACATCATTGAAGTTAAGACAAACCATGGAGGAAACAAAATTCAATGTGAAAATCGAAATTGTTGGTGAAATTGCAGGCGCGGTGCATAGAAGGGTGGCGCGGTGCACATGGTGTGCACGGTGCATAGAGCCGCATTCCGCAGTGAAAAATTGTGCGTGCGCGGCGCATACAACCTGCACGGTGCACTGGGGTTACGCGCGGTGCACAGGACATATACCCCAAATCTCTCGTTGCTTTCAACGAAATTTCAAAATTTCTTGGCCCCTTTGCTCTAAATGAGTCAAATCATCTTGCAATATGCCATTGATCAGTGTTGGGTATGGTTTGAAAGGTTGGTTTTTAGAATTCTAATGCCAAACATAAACCATATCATTGTTTTGAAAAATTACTTCTTAAGGTTTTGAGTTGGTGTTACAAAAGGTAATTTGGTGCCAAATCGTTTTGTTTCCCACCTTATTTTTTCCCTCTCACTATTATTATATCATTATAGTTCATCTCACTACAGTTCATTCCTTACCCCTTTCATCCTCAAAATAACTTATTCCTAAAAGTCCTACTACCCCTATCCCTAAACCCTACCACTTTCTACCACTTTCTTTCCTTCATATCATTTATAAATCCCAATTCCCAAAACATTCAAGGACTGTCTCTACATCCTTGATTTCACTTAACTTAAATATATCTTGTCATTTCATTTATCCCTATTTCCAAAACTACAATTTCCATCACCCTCCCTCTCCCACACCATTTGTAAAAATACCCAAATCCCAATTCTCAAAGGTCAAGTGACTGTTCTCACATGTTAAATTTCATTTGACAATCCTCTTTCCCACTGTTTATACTTACCACAGTTCCTCATTATACCTTGAGTACACATTTGGCATTGAAACAAAAACACCAATTTCACATTTTCAACAAACCAAATAAACAGTTGACATATACTTTGTAGCACCATGGAGACAAAAAATGATTCGTCATAGGACCAAGAGTGTGACTTTGCAACTGAAACTACATGCACCAGGAGGACACTGAAACGTCGAGAAAGGGAGGATAGACTCCAGATCTTGGTCAAAGTTTATTTGGCTGAGCATGGGACATGATGGGAGACCTTCACTCCAAATTTCAGCAAATTTGGAGTAAATTTTGTCATTTTTGAAATTTTTGGTTGCAAAATAGGTTTTCCTGCCCGACGCGTCATGCCACCCGACGCGCACTTACGTTTGAGAGATCTTCTGGAGGAAAAATTTACATTTTTGGGTTTTTTATGATAAATTATGCATGCTCAGGAATGGCTGAGAGATTTTATGAAGTTTTGGGTGGTCTTAAAGGTCAAAAACACTCCAAAAATGGCCTTTCTGCCACTTTTTGCACCAGTAGGAAACAGTCTTGGGAGATTGAAGTTTTGGAGGGGCAAATGACCTCCAAATTGAAAAATTCCACTTGGGTTGGAAAGTAGACAGGCAGGGCGTTCCAACGAGCTATCGTGAGCTTAATGGGGACGTTGGGAAGTGCCCCAAAAATAGGTTCAAAGTGGCGCAATGCACTGAGTTTTTGGGCGCTGCGCATAGAGAAATTTGGCTTCATTTTGACTCTTCAGCTCAGAAATTTGCCCAGTTTTGACTAGTTTCACTTTTTGATGTAATTATTGATCTATCATGATGTAATTTTATGGCTATGATGTAAATTTGGCTCATTTTTATTTTTTCTAGAGGATTCATTCACTAAAAGGTGAAAATTAAGTGAATGGATCAGTTTCCTTCCATGTAGAGGCAAGTTGTTGGATTGCTTAGATTTCAGTTCCTTGTTTAGAATTGGTTGAAACAGCTCCTAGGATGATGAGCTCGACCCCTAGAGGCATGGGTGGGGTTAGTCTGGTCTATATCATGCATTTTATCAGTCATTTTTAAAGGTTGGACTGATTGGACTCTTGGGAAAAGTTTGGCACTTCATTGTACATACATTTCTGCATTTTTGGCAAAGGAAAGACCAGAGTTTTGCAGCAGTTGTTGGGATCCTTGTGGCTTCTGAGTTTTGATGATGTTCTTCTCATGTTATTGTAAGTTTCATTAATGTTATATGTATGCCATTTTCCCTTCTCTTTGCTTCTAAATTAAAAAAATGAGTAATTGAGGTAGAATTCATTGATTTGCTGGTGCTCTGCCTTAAAATTTTGTTTAGTTTTGTGTGTTTTCATCTGTTTGAAGAGGATCCTTGCAGCCTCTTGCCCTCTTCATCTCTTTATTAGTATTTCTATCCATTCATTTCAATCTAAGACATCAAAGCCATTGCCTTCCCTGCCCCAACTTGAACTCTGCAAGAATTTGGCCTCATCCCCAAGCCCAAAAATTGTCTTTCCTCTTTTTCCAACAAATGCCCCTAAAAATCAAAATCAAACCTTCCTATTTGTTTATCTAGCCTAATGTTAGTTTTTGTTTTAGTCATCTCAAGCCCCTTTGAATATTTTCATTGAGATTGACCCGGAGAGAGCCCTCTCCTGTCCTCGTAGGTCTAGCTACGAGGCTGAGCGTGGTTTAGTGTTGTCCTTTTTTCTGCTTTATTTCAGCCTGAGGTGGATTTTGGAACTAGCATAGCGGTGACCATACTGGGGAAGAAAATGGTTTGCTTGTTGGTGTTAATTTTTTTATAAGCTACAGAAGGAGCCTGAAGTTATGCCAAATAGCCTTCGAAATGCTTTTGCTTTGCATTAACGGAAGTAGATAAACGCTGCTTCAGTCAATATCCGGTATAGCTTGTGAACACGACACTTGAATTGTGGATTGTCTTGCCCCAGTACATGTATCTAGTTCAGATCTGATAGTTGATGGTGGACAACGATCAGACATAAGAAGGCTGAAATCATTCACCTGGTGAATCCAATCAATGTAGAGACTCCACTGGAGGACTAACTCTTTCTCTGTGAAAATGGAAGGATCTTACACAAAGTTTAGGTATCCAAAGTGGAATGGTATTCAGGATCTAGTCTTCTTTCTTGTAAACTACTTCTTTGCTGTTGTTGAAGCCATCCTGAAAGTTTTTCAGAATTTGTTGTATGATAAAGGTGATCAAAATCTTCACTCGACCTATTCAAAAAGGGTAAATACTGAGTTTCCATTTGATCCTGGCCTCCTTACTTTTCCCACATCTTATGATGACTCTCTTCAGAGTGATGAGCCTGAAGAAAACCAAACTGATCCTGTAGCTCTTGTATATACTCCTACACCTTGTATAGTCCCTGATAGGTATAAACCTCTTGTTTTACCTTCTGTTCTTCATGCTTTCCCTAAAAATTATGACCTATATCTACCAATATTTGATGGTGAATGTAACAATGTCAACGCTGAGCAACATGTGCAGAATGTTGAGACTTTTCTAGATCTTTTTGAAGTTGATGACGAAGATGTTAGTGTTAGGCTTTTTTCTCTTTATTTTCAAGGCCAAGTGAAGAGTTGGTTCAAAACCTTGCTTGATGCGAGCATATCAGATTTCCAGCAGTTCGTCGAAGTTTTCCTTGACAGGTGGGTGATCGGAAATAATCCTTTCCTTATTATAGAAGAGTATGTCTAGCTGAAAAGACTACCAGGGGAGACAGTACAACAGTTTTCTGCCAAATTTAACCAAGTATCTTTTTCGATGCCAGCTGATATAAGACCTTCTCCTAGATCTTCTCTCTTGCACTACCCAGGTGCTTTTGATCCGGAAATGGATTTTCAGTTGAGAGAAAGGAATCTTTCAACACTTCACAAGATGCAGAATAGTGCAGTGAATGTAGAGGCTCATTTGCTGATCCGAAAGGCAAGGTTGAAGGAAGAAGAGATGAAAAACATAGATCCGGAAAAATTGACATCTCTAGAGGTAAAGCTTGACATGTTGGTAGGTGCAGCAGAAGAGATGATGCAAAAGAGCACCACAGGGAATGAGTATAATTTTCAAGCCCATGGCTCACTGATTGAAGAGGAGCAAGTTGTTGATCCAAAACATTTTGTTTCTTATCCCAGTTGTCATAGTAATTGCTTTAAAGATCATCTTGAAGAAGACAGAGTTGTTGATATGACATGTATGCTTGATGATGTGTTTTATACTGATGATTTGCCTCAGTTTGATCAGTATGATGATGATTATGTTCTCCAAAAAGAAGCTAATATTGCAGACAAATCAGCAACTAGTTTGTGGAGGGAGGAAGTTCACTTTCAGCAGCTCGAGTACAGTGATCAACCAATGCATATCAGCTATGAAAATGATGAGGAAAGTGCAGCAAATTTTGAAGTAAGTGAAGGATCTTTGCCTTTTTGTTTTGATTCGTTTCATTTCATCAGAGACTACTTTCATACAATCATAAATCAAATGTCAACAAGTCTTGATCTGGACCATCTTCAGTGCAATGAAAACCTTGTTCAATATTTCTCATATTCAGATTTGCAGCCCTCGAAACCCATTCATTGTCAAGTTGCAGATGAGGACTTGGAAGCTAGCACATATGATCAGATGATACAAGGTGACTCCGTACCATTTTGTTTTGAATCATTCCAGTTTTTGAAGGGTAAATTGCATACTAAATCTTCAAATGAGCAGCCTGTAAGAAATCAACAATCTCTCAGTATTAATGTTGAGGATGAGAAAGATAACGAAATTCTTGAGTAGCCTGTAGCATCAGATTTGGAGCCACCAAATGAAATTGAAGTTCATATTATAGATGAAGGTGTGGAAGATGAAATACATGATTTGATGATGCAGGAAGATTATATACCCTTTTGTTTCAAAGCATTTCAGTTCATAAAGCAGAATCTTCGTAATATTTCTCAAGAAAAAGATGAACAGTCAATAGGAGGTCATACAGTTTCAATGTATACATCACAGCAGTCTTCTCAAGTTTTTGATGATCCTATTGCTGATGTGTTGGATGATGTTTGCAGTCAAAGTCTTTCTCCATTGACTTTATGTAAGGTTGAAACGTGTGCTGATATAGACTTGATCCGGCAACTAGTCTCTTTGTCATTTTTAGTAGGAGTCTCATCACAAAGCTCAGATCAAAGTTTTCATTCACGGTATGAGGAGAAGATAAGTAATCCATTGGATGAGCTAAGTCCTAGCGTGCATTTTGAGATCCTTATGTAGCATGAATTTCAAGATCCTTATGCAGTGTTTTTGGAGGCGGATAGAGAATCCATAGTATTCAACGGATCTATTCACAAGTTTTCATGGGATTTGCCTTTCTGTAGTTCTCTCTCATTGTTCATAAACGAGCACTTGCGGAGAACCCAAACAACAGCTGCAATACTTACATGGTTGCATTGGTTGTTTCATTTCACTTGATCAGGTGATGAATGAAATTGTTAGAGTAGGTTGTATTGAATAAGATTCATATTGAGCATATTTCCAGTTTTTCAGTTGTGTTTAAGTATCAAGTCAGTTCTTAGTTGAGTGAGAGTCAATTTGTGTCATTAATTCATCAGTTTTAGGTCATGCATTTCAGCTTGAGCTTTTGATTCCATTGCCCAATGGACGAAGGCACTGGTTTGCTCTCCCAAAGATCTGTCCTTCTTGGCACCTCCAAGGAGCTACCATCCCCATTGGAGCCAATGTTAGAGTTGGTCTTTACATCCCTCCGTCAGAGATCATTTCTCTTATTGCATTTCATTTTTTAGGTGTCTCATTCCACCCATTCATCTGCATTCCGTTAGGGGCATGCCATTGTCTGACGGAAGGGTTTTGTTCTTTAATTTTCCCTCATGCTTGTACCTGCTGGGTTGGTCAAAAGTTATCAAAATTCATCAAAGTTCAGTTCATGTCATTTACAATCATAGATGGTATTTTGGTCAAAGAAGAGTCATTTCAGTTTCTAGATCTAGGGTTTGGTCTTCAGAATGTCAAATAATGCCCACAGGCCATGAGGATGTCTTCAATAAGTTTTCATTCCAAAATTTTCATCATCAATAACGCTCAAGGATGTTTCTTCTTCAAAACTCTATTTTGAAGAAGAAACCTTCAAATTAGTTTTTTGTAACAAATATGCATTTTTAAAGTCTTCCGTCATGAAGTACTTCAAATGTAGCCTTTGGTCATCTTTTTCCAAATCCTATGTCTGCTACCCCTGCAAAGAACAGAAAAGAGAATCATCATTAGTTCAAAAAATCAGAGGAAACAAGCAAAACAAAGTTTTGTCAAAAGTGCCAAAGTCTGCGATATTAGCAAGTGGGTTATTTCAAATTAAAAATCAAAACTCATGCCATAAAGATATTTTGGTGTCTTCATAAATCATTTCCATGCCAAGAAGTATCAAAGACATCATTGAAGTTAAGAAAAACCATGGAGGAAACAAAATTCAATGTGAAAATCGAAATTGTTGGTGAAATTGCAGGCGCGCCGCATAGAAGGGTGGTGCGGCGCACTGGGGTTGCACGTGGAGCACAGGACAGATACCCCAAATCTCTCGTTGATTTCAACGAAATTTCAAAATTTCTTGGCCCCTCTGCTCTAAATGAGTCAAATCATCTTGCAATATGCCATTGATCAGTATTGGGTATGGTTTGAAAGGTTGGTTTTTAGAATTATAATGCCAAACATAAACCATATCATTGTGTTCAAAAATTACTTCTTAAGGTTTTGAGTTGGTGTTACGAAAAGTAATTTGGTGCCAAATCCTTTTGTTTCCCACCTTATTTTTTCCCTCTCACTATTATTATATCATTATAGTTCATCTCACTACAATTCACTCCTTACCCCTTTCATCCTCAAAATAAATTATTCCTAAAAGTCCTACTACCCCTATCCCTAAACCCTACCACTTTATACCACTTTATTTCCTTCATATCATCTATAAATCCCAATTCCCAAAACATTCAAGATCTGTCTTTACATCTTTGATTTCACTTAACTTAAATATATCTTGTCATTTCATTTATCCCTATTTCCAAAAATACAATTTCCATCACCCTCCCTCCCCCACACCATTTGTAAAAATACCCAAATCCCAATTCTCAAAGGTCAAGTGATTGTTCTCACATGTTAAATTGCATTTGACAGTCCTCTTTCCCACTGTTTATACTTACCACAGTTCCTCATTATCCCTTGAGTACACATTTGGCATTGAAACAAAAACACCAACTGCCCATTTTCAACAAACCAAATAAACACTTGACATATAATTTGTAGCACCATGGAGACAAACAGTGATTCGTCATAGGACCAAGACAGTGACTTTGCAACTGAAACTGCATGCACCAAGAGGACACTGAAACGTCGAGAAAGGGAGGATAGACTCCGGATCTTGGTCAAAGTTTCTTTCGCTGAGCATGGGACATGATTGGAGACCTTCACTCCAAATTTTAGCAAATTTTGAGTAAATTTTTTCATTTTTGAAATTTTTGGTTGCAAAACAGGTTTTTCTGCCCGACACGTCGCGCCACCCGACGCGCGCTTACGTTTGAGAGAGCTTCTGGAGGAAAAAATTACATTTTTCGGTTTTTTATGATAAATTATGCATGCTCAGGAATGTCTGAGAGATTTCATGAAGTTCTGGGTGGTCTTAAAGGTCAAAAACACTCCAAAAGTGGCCTTTCTGCCACTTTTTGCACCAGCAGGAACCAGTCTTGGGAGATTGAAGTTTTGGAGGAGAAAATGACCTCCAAATTGAAACATTCCACTTGGGTTAGAAATTAGACAGGCAGGGCTTTCCAATGAGCTATAATGAGCTCAATTTGGACTTCGGGAAGTTCCCCAAAAATAGGTTCAAAGTGGCGTGATGCATTTAGTTTTTAGGCGCGGCGCATAGAGAAATTTGGCCTCATTTTGACTCTTCAGCTCAGAAATTTGCCCAGTTTTGACTAGTTTCACTTTTTGATGTAATTATTGATCTATAATGATGTAATTTTATGGCTATGATGTAAATTTGGCTCATTTTTACTTGTTCTAGAGGATTCATTCACTAAAAGGTGAAAATTAAGTGAATGGACAGTTTCCTTCCATATAGAGGCAAGTTGTTGGATTGCATAGATTTGAGTTCCTTGTTTAGAATTGGTTGAAACAGCTCCTAGGATGATGAGATAGACCCCTAGAGGCATGGGATGGGGTTAGTCTGGTCTATATCATGCATTTTCTCAGTCATTTTCAAATGTTGGAATGATTGGACTCTTGGGAAAAGTTTGGCACTTCATTGTACATACACTTCTGCATTTTTGGCAAAGGAAAGACCAGAGTTTTGCAGCACTTGTTGGGATCCTTGTGGCTTTTGAGTTTTGATGATGTTATTCTCATGTTATTGTAAGTTTCATTAATGTTATATGTATGCCATTTCCCCTTCTCTTTGCTTCTGAATTAAAAAAATGAGTAATTGAGGTAGAATTCATTGATTTGCTCGTGCTCTGCCTTAAACTTTTGTTTAGTTTTATGTGTTTTCATCTATTTGAAGAGGATCCTTGCAGGCTCTTGCCCTCTTTATCTCTTTAGCAGTCTTTCTATCCATTCATTTCAATCTAAGACATCAAAGCCATTTCCTTCCCTGCCCCAACTTGAACTCTGCAAGAATTTGGCCTCCTCCCCAAGCCCAAAAATTGTCTTTCCTCTTTTTCCAACAAAAACCCCTAAAAATCAAAATCAAACCTTCCTATTTGTTTATCTAGCCTAATATTAGTTTTTTTTTTAGTCATCTCAAGCCCCTTTGAATATTTTCATTGAGATTGACTCGGAGAGAGCCCTCTCCTGTCCTTGTAGGGCTAGCTACGAGGCTGAGCATGGTTTGGTGTTGTCCTTTTTTCTGCCTTATTTCAGCCTGAGGTGGATTTGGGAACTAACAAAGTTCATTGAAGAATACCCCAAGAATAATATTGCATTTTCCAATAGAGGGAGTGTGAAACTTCCAATGGATAAATTCGATGAAGCTACCATCGATTTCTCTTAGGCCATCAATCTCGCCCCTGAGGCACTTGGGAACTACAAGGATGTGATTAAGGACTACAATTCATCCATCGTTAATGAGTTTGAGTATCTTCACGTATATTCCCACGTGAAGATACTTTCACCATTTTTGTTCCTCAAGGAACCAATCCTTTTGAGCCCAATTGATTTTGATTTTCCCATCAAGGGTTACACCGCCGAGGAGCTGGAAAAGGCCGGGATTAAGTTCAAATCATTCACCAAGCATTCCAAATACATCTGGTTCGACAAATACTTACACATATTGTATCTTCCATGGATGACTATAACGTACCCTGACCAGACCGAAGTGTTCTTCAAGAATATTCTTGCACTGGAGTTCAATGATGGCTTCCGAGGCAACCAGGTGAGGCATTTCGTTCAACTGATGGATGCCCTCATCAACTCTTCTGGCGATGTTCACATACTGAGGAGATCTCATGTCATTAGTCTGGGAAGTGCATTATCTGAGGACGCGATAACCAAGAAATTGTGCTTATCGATAATCTTCCGAGTATTGTTAGCTTTGTTCTTCAAAAACTTGGAATGTGGCCAGGTATTTTGCATATGAAGTAAATGTTTCCGGGCTTTGAAAGTGTGATGGCAGAGGTGTAGTTTAAATCCATTAATTTTTGTTGTTGGACGAGTTTCACTGTATGACAAATGGGTAGCTATATAATAATATATATATTATGTGAAATTTATTGTGTAAAAAAAAAAATAAAAAGAAAAAAAGAACCAATTATTGAATAGATTTACACAATTTAAATTAGTCGTTCTCGACGATCTTCAGGGCCGAGAGAACAATTGGCTAATTTTATTATGTGAATCTGTTATACGTTGATGGGTCTTGTTGTGCTTAGGGCTTCAAGAGCATCAACTATAGGCTACAGTATGAGATCCATTTGTGTGAAGCAGTTCAAGTTGTTAGATTAGCTCTTGAAAAAATTCAGTATTCAGACCGTTTGCCTAGCCACTGTTGGATAGCCGAATGAAAAAAATATGACAGATGGTGATTGGTCCATAGGATGGTTCATCACTTGTCAGCTCTTATCGCGGAAGCCTCGACGAGCTGAGTTGTCAATATTGTTGATCTTGCAAAGTTCATTATTGATGGTCAGAAGTAGGTGTACTTTAAATGGGTTGAAAGGTAAGCTCGAAGATGTGGAGAAAGAAAGAGCAGAATCCATAAGACCGCAGAGTGGGTAGATTTGCTGATGAAGACCAGCTAGAAAAAAACAAATACAAATTTTGTAATTGTGATCTCAGTATTGTAAGTTTTCTGTAATGTAGGCATTAAGGGGGGGTGTTTGAGATAATGCCTCAATTATTATGCTTACTTAGTTTGGATTGGGGTTGTTGAGGAAGTTGAGAGATTCTCTCAACTTCTCTCTCTAAGATTAGAATTAGTTCAACTATATATATTTGATGTATCTCCGATTATTGGAATATATAAATTAATTATTGTGTGTTATACCTGTGGAATGGCTGCTCTCACCAATTTTAATATTAAATTTATATTAAAAGTGTTTTAAAATAATAATTTGTAATAAAATCGTAAAAAAAAACGTTTTTAAAAACATTGTAAAACGCTTTTAAAAACGTTATAATGTGGTTTTAAACAAGTTTAAAATGTTTTTAAGACATCATAAAACTCTTTTAAAATATTTTTAAAAAAATTGTAAAATGATTTAAAGGATTTCTATAACATTTTAAAATATTTCAAAATATTGCAAAATGCTTTCAAGATATTTTAAAACACTTTTAAATATTTTCAAACGCTTTTAAATTGTTTTAAATTTATTTTGAAATATTTTAAAACACTTTTCAAATGTTTTAAATTTATTTTAAAATGCTTCAAAACACTTTTAAAATGTTTCAAAACACTTCTAAAATGTTTTAAAACATTTTTAAATCCTTTTTAAAAACTTGTAAAGCATTTTAAAACGTTTTAAAAGTGTTTTAAAATGGTTTAAAAATGTTTTCAGAATGCTTTTACAATGTTTTAAAAACCTTTCAAAACACTTTTAAAATTCTTTTAAAATATTTAAAAGCATTTATTTATGTTTTAAAAATGTTTATAAATACCATTTAATAAAAGTTATAAAGCTAACATTATAAACATTTAATAATTTTTATAAAGGTATAACAAATGGTTTAAAGCTTTTATGAAATATTATAAATTCTTATTAATATGTTTAAATCAAATATTTAAAGCGTTTAATCATTTTTAGTAAATTTTTTTAATAATAACACAAAAATAATGTTATTAAAAACATTATAAAACACTTTTTAAAATGTTATAACGTGCTTTTAAACACATTTAGAATGTTTTTAAGACATTATAAAACTCTTTTAAAATATTTTAAAAATTTTGTAATATGTTTTAAAGGATTTTTATAACATTTAAAATATTTCAAAATATTGTAAAATGCTTTCAAGATATTTTAAAACACTTCTAAAATATTTTGAAACACTTTTAAAATTTATTTTAAAATGTTTCAAAACACTTCTAAAATGTTTTAAATTTATTTTAAAATGTTTTGAAACACTTTTAAAATGTTTTAAAATGTTTTAAAATACTTTTAAAAAACTTGTAAAGCATTTTAAAACCTCTTAAAATACTAAAATATCAAAATATTGTAAAAATATTGTAAAATATTTTAAAGGACCTTTCTAACATTTCAAAACATTTTAAAATATTTCAAAATATTCAAAATATTGTAAAAGGATTATAAAGTTAAGCTTATAAAGCTCACATTCAATAATTTTTATAAATGTTTTATAAATGGTTTAAAGCTTTTATAAAATATTCTAAATTCTTATTAATATGTTTAAATCAAATATTTAAAGCGTTTAATAATTTTTAGGAAATGTTCTTAATAAAATCATAAAAAAAAGATTCTTTTTAAAATATGATAAAACATTGTTTAAAATGTTATAACGTGCTTTTAAACACATTTAAAATGTTTTTAAGACATTATAAAAATATTTTAAAATATTTCAAAAATTTTGTAAAATATTTTAAAAGATTTTTATAACATTTCAAAATATTTCAATATATTGTAAAATCCTTTCAAGATATTTTAAAACACTTTTAATATTTGAAATGCTTTTAAAATATCTTGGAACACTTTTAAAATTTATTTTAAAATGTTTCAAAACACTTCTAAAATTTTTTAAATTCGTTTTAAAATGTTTGGAAACACTTTTAAAATGATTTCTTATGTGATTTCCCAAAAGAATTTTAATTAAAATGTTATGGATCATAGAAGCTTGCACTCTCGACCTTTAAAATGTTTTATAACATTTTTAAATCCTTTTAAAAAACTTGTAAAGAATTTTAAAACGTTTTAAAAGTGTTTTAAAATGGTTTAAAAATGTTTTTAGAATGCTTTTACAATGTTTTAAAAACATTTCAAAACACTTTTAAAATTCTTTTAAAATATTTAAAAGCATTTATTTAAGTTTTAAAAACGTTTATAAATCATATTTAATAAAATTTAAGCTTATAAAGTTGTGGGCCTACATGCAAAAAGTGACAAATTGATTTCAGGATTCGTTTCGAACGATTCATAAAAAACGAACGGATGTGGATATCGGGGGCTAAACTTTTCATTTTTGAAATTCGAGAGCATATTTGGATACCCAATTTGGAGATGCAAGCGTGGCCCCGGATGCAAAAAGTGACAAATTGATTTGAGGACTCATTTCGGATGATACATGCAAAACTAACGGATGCTGATATCGGGGGCTAAACATTTTGGTTTTGAAATCTGAGAGCATATTTCGATACCCATTTTGGAGATGCAAGCATGGCCCCGCATGCACAAAGTGACGAATTGGTTTTTGGAATCATTTCGGACGATTCATGAAAAATGAACAAAATCAGATATCCAGGGCTTTTATTTTTTGTTTTTAAATCCGAGAGCATATTTGGATACCCATTTTATAGATGCAAGCATGGCCCTGCATGCACAAAGTGATGAATTGTTTTTGGGACCCATATCGGATGATCCGTGAAAAACGAGCGAACAGGGATATCAGGGGATGAAATTCTTAGTTTTTAAATTTGATAGCATATTTGGATACCCATTTTGGAGATGAAAGCGTTGCCCCACGTGCACAAAGTGACGAATTTATTTCGGGAGTCATTTTAGATGATCAGTGAAAAACGTTTTTGACGTGGATATGGGGGGCTAAAATTTTGGTTTTTGAAATCCGAAAGCATATTTGGATACCCATTTTGGAGATGCAATCATGGCCCTGGATGCACACAGTCACGAATTGATTTCGGGGCTCATTTTGGACAATCCATGAAAAACAAACAGATGCGGATATCTGGGGTTAAAATTTTTAGTTTTGAAATCCGAGAGCATCTTTGGACACCCATTTTGGAGATATAAGCATGGTCCCACATGCACAAAGTGACGAACTGATTTCAGGACTCATTTCGGATGATTCGTGAAAAAAAAACGGACACAGATATCGGGGGTTGAACTTTTCTATTTTGAAGTATGATAGCATATTTGGAAACCCATTTTGGAGATCCTAGCATCGCCACGCATGCACAAAGTGAAGAATTTATTTAGGCACTCATTTCAGATGATCCGTAAAAAATGAACAGGCATGGATATCGGTGGTTGAACTTTTCATTTTTGAAATCCAAGAGCATATTTGGATACCCATTTTGGAGATTCAATTGTGGCCCCGCATGTAGAAAGTGATGAATTGATTTCGGGACACATTTTGGATGATCTGTGAAAAAACTGAGCGTGGATATCACGGGTGGAAATTTTCAATTTTGAAATCTGATAGCATATTTGGATACCCATTTTGGAGATGCAAGTGTGGCCCCACATGCAAAAAGTGACGAAATGTTTTCGAGACTCATTTTAGACTATTCGTGAAAAATGAATGGACGCAAATATCGGGGGCTGAAATTTTTCAGTTTTCAAATTCGATAGCATATTTGGATACCCATTATGTAGATGCAAGCATTTCCCCGCATGAAAAAAGTGACGAATTGATTTTGGGAGTCATTTTGGAGGATTCGTGAAAAACTAACAAACGCGGATATTTGGGGCTGAACCTTTCATTTCTTAAATCCGAGCGCATATTTGGATACCCATTTTGGAGATGCTAGAGTGGCCTTGCATATACAAATTGGTGAATTTATTTAGGGACTCATTTCGAATGATCGGTAAAAAACAAATGGACGTGGATATCAGTTGGTAAAATTTTTGTTTTTCAAATCCGAGAACATATTTGGATACCCATTTTGGAGATGTAAGTGCGGCCCTACATGCACAAAGTGACCAATTGATTTTGGGACTCATTTTAGACGATCCCTGAAAAATAAACAGACACTAATATTGGGGGCTGAAATTTTCAGTTTTGTAATCCGATAGCATATTTGGATACCCATTTTGGAGATGGAAGCGTTGTCCTACATGGACAAAGTGACAAATTGAGTTCGGGATTCATTTTGGATGATCAGTTAAAAATGAACAGATGCGGATATCGGGGGCTGAACATTTCAGTTTTGAAATTCCAGAGCATATTTGCATACATATTTTGGAGATGCAGCGTGGCCCCAGATGCACAAAGTGATGAATTGATTTCGAGTCTCATTTCGGACGATCTGTGAAAAATGAACAGACAGGGATATCAGAGGCTGAAATTTTTGGTTTTGAAATCTGAGAGCATCTTTGGATACCCATTTTGGAGATGTAAGCGTGGCCTCGGATGCACAAAGTGACGAATTGAGATTGAGAATCATTTCGGACGATTCGTTAGAAAGGAACGGATGTGGCTATTGGGGGTTGAAATTTTGGGTTTTGAAATCTGATAGCATATTTGGATACCCATTCTAGAGATGCAAGCATTGCCTCGCATGCACAAAGTGACGAATTGATTTCAGGAATCATTTCAGATGATCCGTGAAAAACGAATAGATGCAGATATCAGGGGCTGAAATTTTCAATTTTGAAATCCATTAGCATATTTGGATACCCATTTTGGAGTTGCAAGTGTGGCCCTATATGAACAAAGTGACGAATTAATTTCGGGTCTCATTTCGGATGATCCGTAGAAAATGAACGGATGTGGATATCTTGGCCTGAAATTTTCGCTTTTAAAATCCGAGAGCATATTAGATACGCAATTTGGAGATGCAAGCATGGCCACACAAGCACAAAGTGACGAATTGATTTCGGGACTCATTTCGAACGATCCGTGAAAAATGAACGGACGCGGATATTTTGCGCTGAACTTTTTGTTTTTGAAATATGAGAGGATATTTGGATACCCATTTTGGATAACCTTTACCTTAACATAATCTTAACCTTAATCTTTACCTTAACATAACCTTAACCTGACTAAACCCGTAACTTGAACCTTTACCTAACCTTAACCTTGACTTTACCCTTAACCATAACCTTAACTATAACCTTTACCTTAACGTAACCTTAACGTTAACCTTACCCTTAACCTTAACCTTTACCTTAACCTTGACTTTATCCCTTAACCTTAACATTAACCTAACCTTAACCTTATCCTTAATCTAACCATAACCTTACCTTAACCTAAGTTAATCTTAACCTTGACCTTGACATTAACCTTAAATTTAAATTTACCCTAACCTTAAGGGTTTAGTCAGGTTAAGGTTAGGTTAAGGGTAAAGTCAAGGTTAAGGTAAAGTTAAGGTTAAGGTTAGGTTAAGGTTAAGATTAAGGTTAAGGTTATGGTTAAGGGTAAAAGTCAAGGGTTAGGTTAAGGGTAAAATTCAAGGTTAAGGTTAAGGTTATGGTTAAGGTTAAGGTTACGGTTAGATTAAGGGTAAAGTTAAGGTTATGGTTAAAGTTAACATTAGGTTAAGGTTAAGGTGAAGGTTAGGTTAAGGGTAATATAAGGTTAAGGTTAATGTTAGGTTAAGGTCAAGGTCAAGGTTAAGGTCAAGGTCAAGGGTAAAGTTAAGGTCAAGTTTAGGGTTAGGTTATAGTTAAGGTTAAGGTTAGGTTAAGGGTAAATTCATCATTAAGGTTAAGGTGAAGTTTAAGGGTAAGGTTAAGGTTTAGGGTTATGGGTTTATTCAGGTTAAGGTTAAGGTTAAGGGTAAGGTCAAGGTCAAGGTTAAGTTTAATTTAGCTTAAGAGTAATGTTATAGTTAGGTTAAGGTTAAGGTTAATGTTAGGTTAAGGTTAAGGTTAAGGTTACGAGTTTAGTCAGGTTAAGGTTAAGGTTAAGGTTAAGGTTAAGGGTAAGGGTTTGGTCAAGGTTAAGGTTAACGTTAAGGTCAAAAATAGGTTAATGTAAGGATAATGCTACTGTTTTAGTCAAGTTAAGCTTAAGGTTAAGGTTAGGGTAAGGTTAAGGTTAAGGTTAAGGCTAAGTTATAGTGAAGGTTAAGGTTAAGATAATGTTAAGGGTAAGGTTAAGGTTAGGGTTAGGTTATAGTTAAGGTTATGGTTAGGGTAAGGTTAGGGTTAGGTTATATTTAAGGTTAAGGTTAAGGTTACGTTAGGTTAAGGTTAAGGTTCGGTTAAGGGTAAAGTCAAGGTTCAGGTTAGGTTAAGGTTAAGATTAGGGTAAGGTTAAGGTTATGGGTTTAATTAGGTTAAGGTTAAGCTTAAGGTTAAGGGTTTGGTCAAGGTTAGGGTTAGGCTAATTGTAAATTTAAGGTTAAGGTTAGGTTAAGGTTACAGTTATGGTTAAGGTTAGGTTAAGGTTAGGTTAAGATTAAGATTATGGGTAAGGTTAGGTTAAGGTCGAGGTCAAGGTTAAGGTCAAGGTTAAGGGTAAATTTCAGGTCAAGGTTAGGGTTAGGTTATACTTGAGGTTAAGGTTAGGTTAAGGGTAAATTCAAGGTTAACCTTAACCTTAACCTAACCCTTAAGGTTAAGTAAAGGTTAAGGTTAAAATAAGGTTAAGGGTATGGGTTTAGTAAGGTTAAAGTTAAGGTTAAGGTTACGTTAAGGGTAAATTCAAGGTTAAGGTTAAGTTAAGGGTAAGGTTAAGGCTAGGTTAAGGTTAGGTTAAGGTTAAGGTTAAGGGTTGGGAAGGTTAAGGTTAAGGTAATGTTAAGATAAGGTTAAGGGTAAAGTTAAGGTTAAGGTTAGGTTATGGTTATGGTTAAGGTAAGGTTAGGTTAGGGGTTAAGTTTAAGATTAGGTGTTGTGTAACCAGCTCCAAAAATAAAATAAAAGAGATATCAACGCCTTAGAAATAAGCCACTTCGAGGGGGCAACCTCCAATACATTACATGAATGAACAATTCTTGGATGATACAATTTACAAAACCTCCTTTCTATATATAAGATTCCATGTGGCCATAATGTAATCCTAGTGGGCCACAATGTAATCCTAGCCGACCTAACAATAATAATTTAAGGGCACAATAATAACAAAATGGGGGTTACAAGGGTACAATAAGAAGAATAAATGGTTTACACTAATAACAATAAGGGACTATACTGGTAATATAGGGACCTAACATACCGCTCTCCTTCAAAAAAGTGTTGTCCTCAACGCTTGAGTAGCTCTGGGTGCTTCCGCATAAACTTCTCATCATCCCATGTAGAATCTTCAGTGGGTAAGTTCTTCCACTTGATGAGATACTCTGAAATTGATCGATTCTGTAGCTGTCGAGTTCTTGTTTCCATGACCGCTTCAGGTTCCAATATGACTTTTCCTTCCTCATCAAGTTTTGGCAATATTGTTTGAACTGGAATATTTTCACCTATAACCTTTTTTAAGCATGAAACATGGAAAACTGGATGCACTCACGAAGAAGCAGGAAGCTCCAATTTGTATGCCATAGTACCAATCTTTTGCAACACCTTGTAACGACCATAGTACTTTGGCGATAATTTATTATCCTTCTTCGCTTGCTTGAGGGACATTTGTTTGTATGGTTGTAGCCATAAAAATACCCAATCTCCTACATCAAAACTTCTCTCGCTGCGATGTTGATCTGCCTGTTGTTTCATTCGATTTTCTGCCAAATTTAGGTTATCATTTAAGAGTTGGAGAACTTCTTGTTGATGCTCGATGTGATATTCCACTACTTGAACCTTCGAATTTTCCCTTAAAGATGATGTGATAGATGGTGGATGATATCCATAAAGTGCCATAAATGCGGTCATTTTGCTGCAGTATGGAAGGAAGTGTTATACCACCATTCAGTGAGAGGTAGCCACTTGACCCATTGTGCTTGTGTATCAGATACAAAACAACGAAGATATCCTTCCAAAAATTTATTTAATATCTTAGTTTGACCATCACATTGAGGATGATAAGATGAGCTATGAGCTAATTGAGTACCCAAACAAGAAAATAACTATGTCCAAAAATTTCCAATAAAAATGGGATCTCTGTCACTCACAATAAACCTTGGGCTTCCATGTAGCTTTTGAATTTTGTCCATAAATGTAGTAGCAACTGTACTTGCTTTAAATGGATGAGATAATGCACAAAAGTGTGCATAATTGGTTAGTCTATCAATTACCACCATTATGACACTCTTTCCTTCGAACTTAGGTAAACCTATGATAAAATCCATTGAAATCTCCTCCCAACGTTGACTTGGAATGGATAAAGGTTGTAGAAGTCTCATGGTCTTAATTGTCTCAACTTTATTCTGCTGGCAAACCAAACATTCCGCCAAAAAATTTTGAATATCAGATTTAAGGCCATCCCAAAAAAATTCTTTCTTCACCCTGTGGTAAGTTTTTAAAAATCCTGAGTGTCCTCCTAAAGGAGAAGTGTGCAATTCCAGAAGAACCTTTTGTTTTAGTTGGGAATTATTACAAAGATATAAGCGATCTTTGTACCATAAGGAATCATTTTTCCAACTAAATGTATCAGATGTACTAGGATCTTGCTGCAACTTTTGAATGAGTGTCCATACATCTTTGTCCTTCTTCCATTCACCTCTTGCTTCGGTTATCCAATCTGGTTGGATAATAGAAATGGCACAAAGCAATGCTTCCACCTCTTCATTCTTTCTTGAGAGTGCATCTGCAACAACATTAAGCTTTCCTTTTTTGTAGATTATTTCAAAGTCATAACCCAACATCTTTGTGACCCATTTTTGCTGCTCTTCTGAAGATAGTCTTTGTTCCAAAAAGTGTTTTAGACTATCATGATCAGTTTTTACCTTGAAGTGTCTTCCCATTAGGTAAGTTCGCCATTTCTTTAGTGCATGTAGTATTGCTAACATTTCCTTCTCATAAAAAGGTTTTTGTAAATACTTTCCTTTGATTGGACGACTTTCAAAAGCAATGGGTCTTCCTTCCTACATTAAAACTGCACCAATTCCATTTCCTGAGGCATCACATTCCACAATAAAGGTTTTTGTGAAGTCCGGCGTAGCTAAGACCGGTGCTAGGCACATTGCCTCTTTAAGACGTTAAAAGGCCTTAGTTGCTTCAGGAGTCCATGAAAATGCATCTTTCTTCAATAATGTTGTTAGAGGTGCTACTATTCTCCCATAATTCTTAACAAACTTGCGATAATACCCTGTTAACCCGAGAAATCCTCGCAACTTCTTTATGGTCGTGGGGACTTTCCATTCCCTAATGGCTTTAATTTTGTTAGGGTCTACTTTAACACCCTCGTGAGATATAATATGACCCAGATATTCCACCTCTTGTACTCCAAAGAAACATTTGGATGTTTTTGCATATAATTGTTTCTCCTACAATAGTTTGAGCACCCCGTCAACATGTTCAACATGATCCTTCCAAGACCTGCTGTAGATTAGTATATCATCAAAAAATACTAGCACAAATTTTCTAAGGAAGGGTTTGAAAATGGAATTCATCAACCTTTGAAATGTAGAAGGTGCATTGGTAAGGCCAAAAGGCATGACCAAAAATTCATAATGACCCTCATGAGTTCGAAATGCTATTTTTGGAATATCTTCCGTCTTCATTCTAATTTGATGATATCCTGAACGAAGATCCAACTTGGTAAAATAAATTTCTCCATGTAATTCATCCAATAATTCATCAATCACAGGAATGGGAAATTTATCTTTAATGGTGAGCTTATTGAGCTCCCTATAATCTGAACACATTTGCCATGATCCATCCTTCTTGTGTACCAATACTACAGGAGCAGAGAAAGAGCTTTGACTAGGTTGAATTATACTCGCCTCTAACATTTCTACAATCATACATTCAATTTCGCTCTTTTGGACGTACGGATATCTATAAGGCTTGATGTTTGGAGGAACACTTCCTGGAATAAAATGAATAGCATGATCATGATCACGAATAGGTGGGATTCCTTTGGGATTTTCGAACACCTTGGAATGATTGTCCAAGACTTGTTGGAGATCTGCAGAAATATATGATTTTGATGTTGGAACTTCTAGTGAGCATAATTGTGCAATTACACCTCATTGTTCTTTATTTAGAATCTTTTTCATGACATTAGAGCTAATTATATTTACCATCTTCCCTGAAATACCCCATAATTCAACTTCCTTTCCTTCTGAAAAAAATTCAAGAAAAGTTCATGAAAATTAAAAGCTACCGTCCCCAAAGATTGTAACCATTGTACTCCTAGTACAACATCAGTACCTCCCATAGGAATGGAAAGCATTGGACTAGTCAATACATATTCCCCCATGGTTAGCTTCATATTATGGCATTTTCCAGAGCAATTTATAGTTCCTCCATTTTCCACCATCACTTGAAATTATGGTGCTAGGTATAGGAAACAATTTAATTCCTTGGATACCTTGAAATGAATAAAATTATGGGTGCTACCTGAATCAATCAACACTATTACCTTTTTCTTCTTGATATTTCCTTCTATCTTGAGAGTTTAAGGAGTGGTAATGCCTGCCAGTGCATTACACGATATGGTCGGATTCATTTCTTCCTCTTCTAGGGCTGGTTCCTGGTGTATATCCTCTTCTTGTTCATTTTTTTCTTCTTCTTCACAATCTATGTAAAATAATTTCTTCTCAACAAACTTATGACTTTTAGTGTATTTGAAATCACAACTATAGCAAAGCCCTTTTGCTCTTTTTTCTTCTAATTTATGTGGTGTCAACCTTGTAGGTTGTGGAAATATAGGCATAGAAACACGTCCTTCTTTATATAAGTGAGTGGTAGGCTTCCTTGTCGCCATAATTTTACATTCAATTTTTCTTGCCAACCTAAATGCCTTCTCCAATGAATCAGGTTCCAAAACGCGAACTTCATTTTGGATGTTATCCTTTAAAGTTCCTATGAAGAGATCAATCCTGTGTTCCTTTGGAATATCAGTTACCCTTATATTCAATTTTTGGAAGTCCTCAATGTGCTCCCCCACTAAACCCTTTTGTTTGAGACTTATCAATTGGCTAAAGAAGGTGTTGCTCTTTGTATCCTCATAATGTGCTATCATTTCCTCCGTAAAAATTGACCAAGTGACAATTTTTTTACGGGAGCAAAGCCATCGATACCATACAAATGCATTTTGTTCTAAATGTAAAGTTGCAATGCGTACCTTTTGTGTGTTTTGCACATTATGGAGATCAAAATATTGCTCCACCTGTACTATCCATGTTACAGGATCCTTTCCATCAAACTTCCTCATATCCATTTTTGGAATATGGTGGTTCTTCCCGCCAACATTAGAGTTTATGAAATCACGATTAACATTTATTTTGTTCTCATCATGAGTTTCCTCTACTATATTTTCACCATTAGGAAACATTTCTTCTATCAACTTTGTCAAACCTTCTATGTTTGCTTTTAGATCATTCTTCATGTTTTCCGTTTTAGACTCCATGCCAGCTTCCATGTCATATATCTTAGATTCCATGTCTTTCTTCAAACCATCCATATTATTCTTCACACCATCCATCTTTGCTTCCACGCCTTTCTTCAAAACTTCCATTTCATTTTTTTCTGCTCTTTGTGAGAGCGAAATTTGGTGCATTTGCTCCTGTAATTTTGATAGATCATGTTGCAATTTTTCATCTTCATGAGTCATAGTAGAGCCTTTTGAAGGCTTAATGGGTGTTGAATTATTTTTACAGGGCATTTTTTAGAACCCAATACTGATATCTATTCTACAATACTCCCTTGGAATCAATTCAAATTGATTTTTCAAACAAGACTTATGCAATTTGGAAAAAAGTACACACCTTTTTCGTGCTTTTGAGGAGCTCGATATTAAAATTTGATTATCTCTGTGATTGTGGCTCTTCAATATCTAAAATTCAGCACTAATGTATCCCTATGAATTATTTTTTGAATGCCACAGGTCTGACCTGATTTGGATTCTCCAAGACAAAGTTATGTCCAATCTCCCACAATGACCTAATTATGGACTAGTTCAGTAGAGTGAACTTGTACGAATTTCCACATGTCACTGTTTCGTTCTTCACCTCTGAAATTGATAGCCAAGAAACTACAGTCCATGTAATTGCGACCATTTTTACGACACTCCAATCTGATGCTCAGAGAGAGAATTATTGAACTTTTCCCACAATCACCTCTTTGAGATGAAATTCAAGAGCCTGAAAAAGCACCACCTTCCACAGATCATATCTCCAAACATATTACGACTCAAGATCTGAAATTTTTTGAAACGTTTCCTTAGGATTTCAGTTTCGCACCCTAAAAATTTCATCTTCTAAACCTTCGTAGAAAAAATGTTATAGCGCTAATGCCACGATGCCCTGTTTAGGAGCCTGAAAAAAGACCTAACTTCCACAGATCATATCTCCAAAAATAGTTTGAACCAAGTTCTGAATTTTTTAGACAATCTTCCCCAGGATTTCGGATTCGCACCATACAAATTTTATCTTCTGAAAATTCGTAGAAAAATTTTTATAGTGAACATGCTACGATGACCTGTTTGGAGCAGCGAAACCCTAGAATCCAAAGCTCTGATACCAAATGTTGTGTAACCAGCTCCAAAAATAGAAGAAAAGAGATATCAACGCCTTATAAATAAGCCAATTCGAGGGGGAAACCTCCAATACATTACATAAATGAACAATTCTTGGATGATACAATTTACAAAACCTCCTTTCTATATATAGGAGTCCTTGTGGCCATAATGTAATCCTAGTGGGCCACAATGTAATCCTAGCCGACCTAACAATAATAATTTAAGGGCACAATAATAACAAAATGGGGGTTACAAGGGTACAATAATAACAATAAAGGGGTTACACTAATAACAATAAGGGAATATACTAGTAATATAGGGACCTAACATTAGGTAAGGTTAAGGTTAAGATAAGGTTAAGGGTAAGGTTAAATGAAATTTACCCTTAAGGTTAAGGGTAAAGTCAAGGTTAAGGTTAAGGTTATGGTTATGGAAAGGTTAAGGTTAAGGTTACGTTAAGGGTAAAGTCAAGGTTAAGGTTAGGTTATGGTTATGGTTAAGGTTGAGGTTATGGGAAGGTTAAGGTTAAGATAAGGTTAAGGTTAAGGTTAAGGTTAGGTTAGGCTAAGGTTATGGTTAGGTTAAGGGTTTGGTCAAGGTCAAAGTTAAGGTTACGTTAAGGGTAAGGTTAAGGTTATGGATAAATTTAAGGTTAAGGTTAGGGTAAGGTTAGGGTAAGGTTAAGGATAAGGGTAGGTTAAGGTTAAGGTTAAGTTTAAGATTAGGGGAAGGTTAAGGTTAAAGTTAGGTTAATGTAAAGGTTATGGGAAGGTTAGGTTAAGGTTAAGGTAAAGGTATGGTTAAGGTTAAGGTCAAGGTTAGGTTATAGTTAAGGTCAAGGTTAAGGTTAGGTTATAGTGAAGGTTAAGGTTAAGGTTAAGGGTAAGGTTAACTTGACCTTAACTTTACCCTTAACCATAACCTTAACCTTAACTATAACCTAACCCTAACCATAGCCTTAACCTTACCTTAACCTAACTTAACCTTAACCTTGACCTTGACCTTAACCTTCACCTTAACCTTAACCTTAACCTTACCCGTAACCTTAACCTTAACTTTACACTTAACCTTAACTTTACTCTTAACCTAACTTTAACCTTACCCTTAACCTTATATTAACCTTAACCTTAACTTTACCCTTAACCTTGACTTTACCCTTAACCTTAACCTTAACTTTGACTTTACCCTTGACCTAACTAAACCTGTAACCTTAACCTTAACCTTAACCTTAACCTTCCCATAACCTTAACCTTAACCTTAACTATAACGTAACCTTAACCTTGACCTTAACTATAACCTAACCCTCACCTTGACCAAACCCTTAACATTAACCTTAACCATAACCTTATTCTTAACCTTAAACTTAACCTTGACCTTAACTATAACCTAACCCTAACCTTAACCTAACATTAACCTTGACCAAACCCTTAACGTAACCTTAACCTAACATTAACCTTGAACAAACCCTTAATGTAACCTTGACCTTTACTTTAAGCTAATGTAGCCTTAACCTTGACCTTGACCTTACCCTTAACATTAACCTTAACCTTAACCTTAACCTGACTAAACTGGTAACCTTAAACTTAACCTTGACCTTAACTATAACCTAACCCTAACCTAACCCTAACCTTAACTTTACCCTAACCTTAAGGTTAAGGTTAGGTTATAGTGAAGGTTAACGGTAAGGTCAAAGTTAAGGGTAAAGTTAAGGTTAAGGTTAAGGTTAGGATAAGGGTAAAGTTAAGGTTAGGGTTAGGTTAAGGTTAAGGTTAAGTTTATAGTTAGGCTAAGGTTAAGGTTAAAGTTAAGGTTAAAGTTAGGGTTATGGTTAAGGTTAAGGTGAAGTTTAAGGGTAAGGTTAAGGTTAAGGTTAAGGTTAGGTTAAGGTTAAGTTAAGAGTAAATTCAAGGTTAAGGTTAAGCTTAAGGTGAAGCTTAAGGTTATAGTTAAGTTAAGGTTAAGGTTAAGGTTAAGTTCAAGGTTAAGGTTAAGGTTATGGTTAATGTTAATGTTATGGTTAGGTTAAGGGCAAAGTTTTAGGTTAAGGTTAAAGTTAGGTTATAGTTAAGGTTAGGGGAAGGTTAGGTTAAGTTTAACCTTGAACTTGACCTTAACCTTAACTATAACCCAACCCTAACCTTGAACAAACCCTTAACCTAACCTTAACCAAACCCTTAACGTTAACCTTAAACTTAACTTAACCTTAACCTGACTAAACCCTTAAGGTTAGGTTAAGGGTAAAATTAAGGTTAAGCTTAAGGTTAAGGTTAAAGTTAGGTTAAGGTAAGGTTAATGTTAAGGTTAAGGTCAAAGTTAAGGTCAAGGTCAAGGTTAAGGTTACATTTAGGGTAAAGTCAAGGTTAAGGCTACGTTAAGATTTTGGTCAAGGTTAAGGTTAGGTTATAGTTAATTTCAAGGTTAATGTTAGGTTAAGGTTAAGGTTAGGGTTAGGTTATAGTTAAGGTCAAGGTTAGGTAAAGGTTAAGGTTAAGGGTTAAGGTTAAGGTTAGGGTCAAGGTAAAAGTTAAGATTAGGTTACGAGTAAGGTCAGGGTAAGGTTAATGTTAAGGTTAAGGATAAGGTTACGTTAAGGGTAAAGAGAAGGTTAAGGATAGGTTAAGGTTAAGATAAGGTTAGGGTAAAGTTTTACGTTAAGGTGTAGGTTAAGGGGTTGGTCAAGGTTAGGGTTAGGTTATAGTTAAGGTCAAGGTAAGGTTAATGTAAGGTTAAGGTTAATTTAAGGTTAAGGTTAAGGTTACGGTTAGGTTAAGGTTAAGATCAGGTTAAGGTTAAGGTTAAGGTTAAGGTTAAGGTTAATGTTAAGGTGAGGGTTAGGTTAAGGTTAAGGTTATATTAAGGGTAAAATTAAGGTTAGGGTTAGGTTAAGGTTAACGTTAAGGTTATGGTTAGGCTAAGGTTAAGGTTAAGGTTAAGGTAAGGTAAAGGTTACAATTATTTTAAGGTTAAGATTAGGTTAAGGTTAAGGTTAAGTTTAATGTTAAGGGTTTGGTCTAGGTTAGGGTTAAGTTAAAGTTAATGTTAAGGGTTTGGTCAAGGTTAAGGTTAGGCTATAGTTAAGGTTAAGGTTAAGGTTAATGTTAAGGGTCAAGTTAAGGTTAAGGTTAAGGTTAAGGGTTTGGTCAAAGTTAAGGTTAGGTTATAGTGAAGGTTAATGTTAAGTTAAGGGTAAATTCAATGTTAGGGTTAAATTTAAGGTTAAGGATATGGGTAACATCAAGGTTAAGGTTATGGGTCCTAAACTTAACCTTCACTATAGCCTAACCTTAACCTTAAACTTAACCAACACCTTAACCTTAACATTAACTTTAACTATAAACCGACCTAACCTTAACCTTAACTATAACCTAACCCTAACCTCACCCTTAATCTTAACATTAACCTTAAATTTAACCTTAACCTTAACATTAACTTAACCTTAACCTTAACCTAACATTAACCTTAACCTAACCTTAACCTTAACCTAGCCTTAGCCTTAACTATAACCTAACCCTAACCTTACCCTAACCATAACCTTAACTATAACCTAACCCTAACCTTAACCTTACCCTTAACCTAATCTTAACCTTAACCTTGACCTTGACCTTGACCTTAACCTTAACCTTAACTTAACCTTAACCTTGACCTTAATCTTAAATTTAACTATAACCTAACCTAACCTTAAAATTAACTATAACCTAACCCTAACATTGAAAAAAACCTTAACCTTAACCTTAACCTCAATGTTAACCTTAACCTCCTAATAAACATAACCTTAACCTTAACCTTAACCTTCATCTTAACCTTTACCTTGACTTTACCCTTAACCTAACCTTAACCCCTTAACCTTAACCTTAACCTTCCCATAACCATAACCTTAATCTTGAATTTACCCTTAACACAACTTTAACATTAACCATAACCTAACCCTAACCTTGACCAAACCTTAACCTTAATGTTAACTTAACCTTAAACTTAACTTTAATCTTAAGCTTAACCTTAACATTAATCTTCCCCTAACCATAACCTTAACCTTAACCTTCCCATAACCATAACCTTAACCTTACCCTTAACCTTAACCTTGACCTTGACCTTGACCTTAACCTTACCCTTAAACTTATCTTAACCTTAACCTAACCTTAACCTTAACTTTACAGTTAACCTTACCTTAACCATAACTATAACCTCAACCTTACCCTTAACCTTATCTTAACCATAACCTTCTCTTTACCCTTACCCTTAACCTTAACCTTAACCATAACCATAACCTTAACTTGAACCTTAACCTTAACCTTAACCTTAACTTAACCTTCACCTTAACCTTAACCTTAACCTTAACGTTGAATTTACCCTTAACTAAACCTTAACCTAACCTTAACCTTAAATTAACCTTAACCTTAACATTCACCTTAACCTTACCCCCTTAACCTTAACCTTAACCTTAGCCTTGACTTTACCTTAACCTTACCTTAACCTCTTAACCTTAACCTTAACTTTACCCTTAACCTTAACCAAACACTTAACATTAACCTTAAACTTAACCTTAACCTAACCTAACGTTAACCTTAACCTTAACAATAGCCTAACCCTAACCTTGACCAAACCTTACACTTAAGGTCAAGGTTAAGGTTAGGGTTAACGTTAAGGTTAAGGTTAGGTTAAGGTTAAGGTTATGGGAAGGTTAAGGTTAAGTTTAAGGTTAGGTTAAGGGTTTGGTCAAGCTTAGGGTTAGGTTATAGTGAAGGTTAAGGTTAAGTTAAGGGTAAAGTCACTGTGTAACGCTTAACCTTAAGCTTACTCTTAACCTTCAGCTTAACCTTAAACTTGACTTTACCCTTAACCTAACCTTAAGCGTAAATATAACCTAACCCTAACGTTGAACTTAAATTTACCCTTAACCTTGACCTTGACCTTAACCTTAACCTTATCTTAACCTTAACCTTAACCTTCCCAAACCCTTAACCTTAACCTTAACCTTAACCATAAACTTAACCTTAACCTGAATAAACTCGTAACCTTAACTTTAACCTTAACCTAACTTTAACATTTTCTTAACCTTTACCTTAACCTTAACTTTGGTTAGGTAAAGTCAACATTAAAGTTACGTTAAGGGTAAAATCAAGGTTAAGGTTATGGTTAGGTTATAGTTAATGTCAAGGTTAAGGTTGGGGGTTTAGTGAGGTTAAGGTTAAGGGTAAAGTAAATATTAAGTATAGGTTAAGGTTAAGTTTAGGGTTAAGGTTCACGTTAAGGTTAAGGTTAAGGGTTTGGTTAAGGTTAAGGGTAAGGTTAAAGTTAACATTAGGTTAAGGGTAAAGTTAAGGTTAAGGTTTTGGTCAAGCTTAGGGTTAGGTTATAGTTAATGTCAAGGTTAAGGTTATAGTTAAGGCAAGGTTAAGATAAGGTTAATGTTAAGGTGTTGACGCAAAAATTTGTCCGGCCAAGAGTAGGGGATCTCCCCGGTAAAAAGTCCCAATTAGACCTTAAACTGTTTGGAGTAGGGATCCCATCCGGGGTGTGGGTCCGGTTACCGCTTAAGACGCCTTTCCTTCTGGTCTCAAAAGAACCTGATTGAATCTGCGGGCACACACTTATTCATAGGATACGAAATACATGATTGAGGTATTAAACATGTTCACGACACTGTATGTAGAAAAAGAATAAGTAAAACATATACGCCCGGAGAAATGCAGTTAACGACACGTCTTTGGGGTAATGCTTGCAAGGTATCTGACCACAGAAGAAACAGTTCTCAATGGCGAGATCCTCGTTACTTTCCTGAAAGATAAAAGGAAATGCTAATAGACAAAGGTATTAACATTCATTTAGAAAGCAATAAAACACTGAACATCATTCACACAAACACAGGTAAACATGAAGCATAAATGATATTGCAAAAAATGCAGTTTCATTAATCACAAGATGTTCTGAAACTGTTCAAAGAATACACACAGTGTTGTCACAGCAAAATACATCATCTGACAAAGGGGATTTAACAAGTATTCATATTCATGTCTAAGAATGTGATCTTCAAGTACAATGCAATATAACCCTTCTGTTTCCAAAAAGAAAAAGCCTCTCTACAATGTCCCGTAGGAGTATTTATAATGCCAAAACTGTCTGTTGGGTTTCCTTGACTGTTCGTCTTCTTGACCTTTGGGTTACCTTGCGACCTACTCCTTCTGCGACCTGGGCAGGTGATGCGACCTGAGACCTAGGTAGGAGATGCAACCTGCGACCTGTCCTGTTGGTGCGACTTGCGACCTGGCTCTACTTGCTGCTCAGGACTTGCTGCTGCCGGGACGTGAAATTTTAATGTCAGGGATGTCAACCTGTTGCTCTTTGAGGAAATCCTGCCATGCCCGGTGTTCTGCCACTATGGGGGACACCAGAGGTACCACCTCCTTCAACCTATGCACACATTCCAAAGCGTTTGGTACTAAGGTCTCCCTTTTCTGTCCGATCTGATTTGAAAGCGATGCAAGCTTGGTATAAATCCGCGCTGGAGTGGCGATGAATTGAATAAGATGCTCTTGAGATGCCGAGGGCTCTGGATCAGCTGTGGCTTGCTTGATAGGTTGCAAAAACGTTTGAATTTCCTGGTCTACTTGTTCCCAGGTTTTCTCCTCTTCTAACGCCCCAAGCGATGGAATGTGATGCAACGTATGCATTGAGTCTATACCACTAATCAGGTGGTTGTACGAGGACATTAATTTTTCCAGTTCTTTAGACAATTTGTCTCCAGATTGCATCGCCATGCGGAGTTGAACTTTTGCATCCTGTGTGTGAATCCAGTCCCTCTTAGGCAAATTTTCAGGTGCCTGAGGGTACTGTATTTTCCAACCCATCATCCTGTCCAAAGCCTGTGAAGCCTCCCTGAGCTTCTCTTGTCTTTGCCTGGTTTCCGTTCGTGCTCTTGCCAGAGGAGCGACTGTTTGTTTGATGGTGAACATTTCACCATATACCTGTCTCATAGTCACTTCCAACACCTCACACTCCTTGAAAATGGCAAGCGAGACTTGATTTGCTGGTAGAGATTGGTTTCGAAGTTGCTGGACTTCTGCTTGCAATTCTGCTTTCTCTTGCTCTGCTATTTTTTCGCGTTGCTCAGCTGCGTGCAGTCTGTTTTGTAGAGATACTATTTCTCTACTCATCCGGGTTACATTCTCTTCCGTAGCCGCAGCGAAAGCAGTACCTGCTGACGCTATCATTACCGGATTAGTCCTGGTGTCAAGGACTATATCTTTGCCTGTTGCCACTGTTGATGCGGCAGAAGGGCTTTGTGCCAGTGACCTCCTCTTCTCTTGCCGAATTTTGAATGAAAACTGATCAAATGTGAGCCTGGTCAAGTCGAACACATCTTCTTCCTGTACATGGGGCGATCTGACATCAGAGAGTTTTGTGCGGCCTAGAGGTATGTCGAGAGGAGTCACCTCAAGATCGTCCAGCATGTCATCCTCCCTTTCCTCTGTGTTCTTTTCTTCTTCTTCCTTGCGTCGGCGTTCAGCTTCTGCTGCGACTTCTACTTCGGCCTTCTTCTTCTGTTCAGCTGCAGCAGCCTGTTCGGCTTTCTTTTGTCGTTCAGCCTCTGCTTTGTCTAGCTCTGCTTTAAGTGCCCGTTCTGCTGCGGCCTGTGCCTCCTTGCCCTCTTTTTCTTTCCTGGCCTCTTTGGCCTGCTTCTTCTTTTGCGCTGCTGTTGCACTCTTTTGGCGTGCCTCCTCATCTTATTTTAGCTTTTTCTCCTTTTCTTGTTGGGCTTTTGCCTCTGCTTCCTTTTGTTTGATGGATGGAGTTGGCCCTGTGTTAGTTCGAGATTTCTTGAGTACAGATGAAGAGGCACCTCCTAACTGACGACTTCTGTCCTCTAAACTCTGATCATCTGGGTCTTCCTAGACCACGTCAATTCCCGGAGCAAGTTTTCTTTCAGCATTATACCAGTTTCTTCTCTCATCTTCCGCTGGGCGCTCAAGATGTTGATAAGTCCACTTGAAATTGGCTCTCCGGCAGTGTTCAGGGACTATTTTCTCTGGGTCATATGTTCGGTGTTCAAGCGCCCCGAGCTGATAACTTCTCATTGCTTCTGCTTCTGCTGTTACTTCCCTGAAGTCTTTAACTGTGAATGCACCAATGGTGAGGGGTAGCGTGGGCCACGGCTTCTTTTTTCCCTTAGACAGGATGCTGGAGAATCCGTGTGACATTTGAAAACACACCTCCTGAATAAGCATTTTGTCTGTCACGAAGCGAGGCATAGCATGTGGCGCCTTGTAAGTCCCAAAGACTCGGATGAAGGTGTACCCAGGGAAAGGGAACCAGTGCGCCACTTTCACTAGAGTCTCCTTGGCCCGCCACGACATGCAAGGGGCGTCTTGGCCAAATAAATGTCTGTACAGAGAGGGAATAAATATTTGGGAAATCTGATCCATATCCTGTTTGTATTTGGACTCCCAAAATACCTTGAGTTGTAGATGAATTGCGCGCGACTCCTCGGAGTCCCAGTTGTGCGCCCATCCCTCAAAATATACTCGGGCGCAGACAACGTCTAGTAGGGAAGAGGCCATGTAAAATTCGGCAGGCATTCCTTCTTCCGGGGCCAATGCCGAGTTCAAGTTGGTCTGCATCGACGTCATCAGTATGCCGGCCCAGTTGAAACGGGTGCCATATGTTGTCACATACTCCATGATAGTAGCCCAACTGCTGCTGAAGGTGGAGCAATCTGGGCGCCCGTAAAGTCTGCAGAGCATGGCAGCAACCAATTTGTAAACCTTCCTTAGGCTCGCCACTGGGTACTCTTGGTCTTTCTTGACCTTGAACTTCTCGGGCTCCTCCCACCATTGTCTAATAGTATCAACTATTAGAACGGCGTGAGCAACAGCCCATTCTGGAGAGAAATGCTCATTTGGGCGAGGCAGTGAGTAATAAATGTGTGCATCCGCGCCTACCAGTGTAGCGAAAGCTCTACCTTGGTGGTCCCTGATCACAAACTTCTCGGGGTCTGTCTTTTGTATGATCCAGTCTATGATCTCTGGACATGGGAATATGGCTGGATGCGCCCCTGCCAGATGTAGTTTGGACCTCTTTACTGCCAAGTATACTTCCCGGTCTGGGAGATCTTCTGGAAATTCCTCTTCTGGTATGGCGAACTCATGATAAATTTGGTACCATCTCATGCTGTCGTCTTTTGTAAAAGTACATAGTGTATCTCGGTATATTGGGGGTGGGGATACCACCTCCAGCTCATCAATCTCTTCCACTACTTTCTTGTCCCTCCTCCGAGATAGCGGGGGTGCCATATCACTAGAATCCGATAACACAGGTATGCACTCTATGTCTTCTTGAATTTCACCTGTCAAATTCATAAAGGAATCCCACGATAAGAACGACATGGTGATAAAAAACCAGTTACAATTTAGTGATGAAATTTAGCTGCGCTAATGCAAAACTGGACTACTGGGTCGCTGGGTCGCGGATTGCAAGAACAGAGTCTGGGCGCGACCTTGCGACCTCGCGACCAGGTCGCTGAATCGCTAGGTCGCAAAAATCTAGACAATTGGAAAGATGCGACCTTGCGACCTCGCGACTAGGTCGCTGGGTCGCAGGGTCGCAAATCCTAGAAACTGGAGAAACTGCGACTTTGCGACCTCGCGACTAGGTCGCTGGGTCGCAGGTCGCAATATGGCTTGCCCGGGGGGTTTACGCGCGCGCGGCCTTGAACCTCCTTTTCTCCCTCCTCTTGAGGATTTACAAGTTGGCTAGGTCCAGGTGGAGCTGTGGCAGTATTTAAATAGCAAGGGATGATGCCGTGGAGGTGTGAATCAGAAAAACAGTGAGGTTTGGGCAATTTATGCAGAAAACAAATTCCTAAAACCCTCAGAAACATAAAAGCTCAGTCAAAAGACAATTTAAAGGCCAAAGGGGAGATGGGTTTGGTAATAAAAGCATCAAAACGGAAACAGCAGGAAGAAATGGCAACTTACCCGGGAAAAACGCGCCAGTTGAGCTGTCAGAGGCGTTTTCTTACAAATCGCTGAATGTGTAAAATGCGACCTGCGACCTCCCTTTTATAGAAAGTCGCACGTGTGAGCAATAAATGCAGGTCGCTGGGTCGCAAGTTGGTTAGTTTCTGAGTTTTGCGACCTTGCGACCTTGCGACCTGGCGACCTGGGTCGCTGGGTCGCAAGGTCGCTGGGTCGCGCTTTCCATGAAAATTGTAAAATTGCGACCTTGCGACCTGGCGACCTGGCGACCTGGGGTCGCTAGGTCACAAGGTCGCATTTTTCATCAAATTTGGGGACTTGCGACCTGGCGACCTGGCGACCTGAGGTCGCGAGGTCGCTAGGTCGCTAGGTCGCGGTTTTCATAATTTTTTTACCTTTGCGACTTGGTGACTTAGCAATTTCTCTTTAGTTCTAAGGGGCTCCAAAAATTTGAAATGGTAGTATTTTTTGGAGGGTGTTGTAGAGGCTGCAACAAATGGCGATTCACTGGACGAACTCAGAGTCTCTGCTGATGGTTAGTCTTAGCGGGGGGAGGGAGGGGCCTATGCTAACTGTTTTCTTTTACCTTGTGGTTGACATTTCCTAGCCTTCGGCACCTAGATGGGTTGCTCAATCTGCTGGTCTGCTTGGGCGCCATTCAACCAAATTCATTTCTTCAGGTCTACGGACTGGAAGGGTTGGAGAACTCCAGGCGGCCACAGGGTCTGGTACGATTATTTTGTCCTCATCGTGTTGCTCCGCTGCCAGCGAACCTCTCGGTCCCGGCGGAGTCACTGCCTAGGAATCATGAACGTTGCTCCGCTGCCAGCGAGCCTGGTCAGTACCCCGGCGGAGTCGTTACATCACCTCTCTGCGCAGGAAGCCTTTCTCAATCCTTTACCCTTTATTAGTGTGCTATTGCACTTATTTTGAATGTGCCCGAGGCACTTATTTAGATGTGCTCATGGCACTTATTTGAAAGGCAATTTAGCCTGGGCGGATGAGGGATCCCGACTTATTTTGCTTGCAGAGAGGTTGTTCCTGGTCTAGTATGAGGACTTTGGTTTTTCCCAGATACCCCGACGTAGCATAGAGTATCTCTCTTCCCTTCTGGTCCGGTTACCATTTACACTGCATTTTCTTTTGTGGACACCCTCTCAGACTGGCGAGGTAAGCTTTCCTGCTTGATGACTTGAGCTCGGTAATGTGCTACCTTTAGGTGCGGAGAACAAGCAAGCTTTTGCCACCTTTGAGTTTATCGGGAAAGGATTTCCATCAGCGGAGAACCTGCGGCAGTATGCCAATCTGCGTGACTCTAACAAATCCTTCCTTAGGCTTTTATTTTATTTTTATTTTTTTTATTTTTATTTTTATTTTTTTTATTTTTATTTTGACAAAAGAGACAAGAAAATATGGTACAAAACGAGACAACCCTCCAAGGGCTGCTAAGTGAAATAGTGTTTGAGGTCGTGCCCGTTTACCGGGAGGACCTCGACTCGTCCATCAAGGGTTTGCAATCTGAATGTGTGTGATCCTATCTTTTCCTTAATTTGGAACGGGCCTGTCCAAAGTGCTTGGAACTTGGCATGTTTCCCCTTTTCCTCATGGGCTTTATCCCACTTAAGGACCAGGTCTCCTACCTCAAAAGTTTTGTTTCCCGCGGACTTTTTATCAAACCATCTTTTGATTCGGCTCTGATGGATGGCAAATTTTTCCCGGGTCTTTTGCCTTTCTTCCTCCAATTTCAGCAAGGTGTCGATTCGGTTTTGCAAGGTGGGACACGGAGTACCATGACATTCTTGGGACAGTTGGAGGGCTGGGAGAGATAGATGAGAAGGGAGGACAACTTCTTTTCCATACACGAGAAAAAATGGGGAGGTGCCTAAAGAAGACTTGGGAGTAATACGGTCAGCCCACAGTGCATTGTGAAGGGCATTGTGCCAATTTCGCTGGTGGGATAGGAGAGTCTTCTTAATAATACGGATAAGGTTCTTGTTAGTGGACTCAGCTAATCCATTTCCCTGGGGGTAGTAGTTTGCAGAATGTTTTAGAATAATACCATTTTCCAGCGCGAAATCATATAATTTAAAAGATGAGAAATAAGTCGCATTATCAAAAACTAAAGAAGTCGGTACGCCAAACCTGGTCATGATGGAATGCGTGAGGAATTCTATTACCTCTTGATCGTTGATTCGGCGTAACGGTGTTGCCTCGACCCACCTGGTGAAGTAATCAGTGGCTGTAAGGATATACCGATGTTGTTTAGAAGAGTGAGGTGTGATTTCACCAGTTACATCCAAACCCCATTGTTGGAAAGTTTCCTCTACTGCTACTGAGAGTAGGGGTGCGGCCGGCCGTGCTTCTCAGTTAGCGAACTTCTGGCACTGAATGCATTTCCGAACATATGCATGCGCGTCTCTGAAAAGAGTAGGCCAATAGTATCCTGCACGCATTATCTTGTGGGCAGTGGTATCTCCGGAAAAATGACCTCCAGCTGGTCCGTCATGCAAATCAGTTAACATTTTATGTGCTTCGTCAGTTTCCAAGCAGCGTAACAGGACCCCATCGTGGTGTTTCTTGAACAACTTACCTTGGATCAGTTGGTGAGATGCGGCTTTTAGTCTTATGGCACGTTTCTGTCTGGCAGTAAGAGCAGGGTCCATTGTGCCTTGGGCCAAATATCTTGAAATGTCCAGATACCAAGAAGGGTTATTTTGCTGAGGCGCATGGTCGCTCTGATACATGTTGATCTCTTGTTCCCAACATTCTTCTTCAATCTCACGAGCACTTGCAGCCTCTGCGGCCATTTGACATAGGCCCTGTCCTTTAACGGTATGTGCTGGTTTGAACTCTAAATCGTATTCTTGTAAACATGCCATCCAGTTGCCCCGCTTTTCGCCTAGCTCTTGCTGCACGAAAAGTGAGCGGACTGCTGGGTGCGGTACAAAAACTGTGACGTGATTTTTCAAGATGTAAGGCCTAAAATGTTTTACGGCTTTGTAGACCGCATAGGCTTGCTTGTCAATTTCTGGATAGTTTAACTCAGCTCCCTGTAGACCGGTGCTCATAAAGGAAATGGGTCGTTCATCATTATTAACATCTTTCTGTGTAAGGACGGCCGCGAGTGAGGAATCTGAAGCAAACGTGTACAGGATGAAATCTTTGCCAAAATCTGGACTTTGTAGGGAAGGAGCTTCAGCTATTGCCTGTTTGATTTTTTCAAAGGCCTCCCTTTCCGGTAGGTTCCATTGGAACGTAGCATTCTTTTTTATCATTCCTTGTAATGGCTTGACTATCTGTGCGAAATCTGATATAAATTTTCGTACGAAATTGATCTTCCCCAAAAAAGATTGCATCGTTTTTTTACTCCTAGGAGGAGGAATTTGAGCAATGGCTTTTACCCATTCTGGGTCGACAATAACACCTCGTTTGGTTATGATATGACCTAGCAGATTTCCTTCTGCCATGGCAAAAATGCTCTTCTTCGGGTTAAGTGAAATCCCATATTTTCTACATCTTTCAAAAATTTTCCTAAGGTGGCGTATATGGTCGCCCCGGTGTTTTGAAAACACGGTGACGTCATCTAAGTAGACCACCACACTTTGGCCTATCAGCCCTTTGAAGGCTATATCCATGGCTCTTTGGAAGGTTGCCCCTGCGTTGATTAATCCAAAAGGCATACGCCTGAATGCAAACGTTCCCCACTTGGTTCGGAAAGTGGTCTTCAATCTATCTGGTTCAGCTACCAGCACTTGGTTGTAGCCGGAGAAACCATCTAATAGGGAGAACATTTCAGACCCGGATACGTCTTGTAATATATGTTCCATGGGTGGCACTGGATAGTTGTCTTTGTTTGAGGCACGATTCAGATTGCGAAAATCTACGCACAAACGGATTTCGCCAGACTTCTTACGTACGGGTACCAAATTTGATACCCACGTAGAGTGACAGATTTTGAAAATAATTCGTGCATCTAAGAGTTTCTTGAGTTCTTTTAGAATCAATGGTTCCAGCGTAAGATGTACCTTTCTGAGTTTTTGCTGGAACGGCTTTGCGCCTTCCTTCATGGGTATAACATGCTGGATGATTCGAGTATCATACGTACGTAAGTCATCATATGTCCAAGCAAATACGTCCCGGTACTTGCGAAACAGTTGAGTGAATGCCTGCGCCTCCTGGGGGGTACAGTCTTTCCCCAGGTTGATGAACTTAGGATTATCTTCTGATCCCAAGTTCACTTGTCGATGGGCCAGAATGGAGCTTTGCACTTTGGGATTTGGGGGCCCACGAAAACGGCTCTGCAGATCGAAGAGTTTCTCAAGTGACACTACCCCTTTGGGCATGGGATTCCCTCTGTGCTTCTCAAACTCTTCCTGTAAAACTTGGTCGTGTTCATCTTCATCTATTGCGGCATCTTTGAATGTTTCTGAGTTACACATGAACTCTAGTACCTGTTGATCATCATCAAAGACGCGTAAGTTAGTTATGTTGTCTGGCACGGAGGGTTTATATATAATTTGAATAGAAAAACCATCCCTCAAAGGGGTGAATCTAGCAGCAGCATTAGCCAGAGTATCTGCTGCCGCATTGTGCATCCTAAGGACAGATTTAATTCCAAATGCATCAAAACCAGAAATCAATCGCCATACCTCTTGTTGATACGCCTTTAAATGCGGAGATAAACAGTGAATAGTGTTGCGTACCTGGCGGGTGATAATATCGGAATCTCCAATGACCTGCAAACATTTTACCTTCAAGTCTAGTGCCTTTTTAAGTTCGAGGATTAATGCCTCGTACTCAGCAGAGTTGTTAGTGCACTGGAATTCTAGTCGGCATGAGATTAAGTATTTATTCTTGTGTGGATCAAGCAATATGCAACCAGCACCGACTCCGTCATGGGTCTTGGAACCGTCATAATACAGGGTCCAAATGTCACCTTCCGTCTCCTTCCGGGGACTAGGTTGTGGAGGGGTCCCTATTGGTGGTGAGTCAGGGCTAACTTGCTCTTTTGTGACAAGGGTTAATTCAGATTGGACTTCGGGGTCTACGGAAGACTGAGGGGGTTGGTAGCATCCGAATATTACTTCCAGAAAACACATGCCAAGCTCTTCTTGCGCAAAGCTGATGGGTTCATTAACTGCATCCAAGTCAGTGACGGTGTGTTTCATATAGGGTTCACTTTCTACCCTGATCTGATTATTCCGCCCTTTGTAAGGAAGCCACAAGTGGGACCAGTTGGTGGCGAAGTAGCCTTGTAATTTGCTGGACCAATCCCTACTGAGCAATAGGCCGTATGCTTCCGGAATATCGACAACCACAATGTCAATGCACTGATGGACCCTTGAGTCTGACGACAAGCGAATAATGACATTGTTCAACTCTCCTACGGCTGGTACTTGTGATCTATCGAGTTGTATGATTTTTGCATCAGTTTTCTCCGGGCGAATGTTAAGTTTCTTACAGACAGATAAAGGCATGACATTTGTAGAGGCACCGGAGTCGACTAAATAGTTGTGGACGTTGAAGTTAAAAATCTCGAAGGACAAAAGGAAAGGAGGTGTGGATCCTCTTGAATTGGTATTGATGGCGTTTACTATGGACTGTACATCTGGTCCGGCTTGCGCAGACGTGTTGCTCACGGCCTTGGTGGCTGAAGTATTTGTGAAAGCCTTAAGAATGAGCTCCTTTTGATTAGTAATGCGGGCCAGCTCATAGAGAGAAATGTTTGCCCTTGTTTTCTTCATATCTTCAACAATGTTATAGCTGGGCTCTGGTTGAGGGCTAGGCTCGGCGGAAATCTTAGAGGATTCTGTCGGAAGTTTTCTCTTCTGACTCGCTCAGGTAGTGTTGTTGGGAAGTTTCTCCGTGGCAGATTGTTTTCCATTTCCCGGGGGTAGGATTTTCCTTAGAAAAGCCCTTTTCTTGTCTTCATAGGACTGCTCGGGAACAGGTCCTTTGCTTCTGAGGCTATAATTCCGCACGGGCTGATCTTTGGGAGCATCTGCCATGTAGATATCAATGGGGGTGAGTTTCTCTCCACCTCGGATTATGTCAAAAGCAAGGATAGAAGATCCTGGTTCTTCGTTAGAGGGTGGATCCTCATCGTGATCTGAAACCTCATCCTCCGTCACATCTCCTGGAGTTTGATCATCTAAAAGCTGATTAACTACTGCTGTCATGCTGCCAATCCACTGGGGGCACGTTTTTTCAAAGTGGGCAGCCTGGTGGAAAGAACAGAAATTATCTTTCCCTATCTCTTCCACATTGAAAGCAGTATTTGTATTAGACGGGGGTCTGTTAGTATTGGGATTACTTTTTCTGAAAAAAGGTTTGGGTGGTTTACTACTAGTTGTGGCTTCTGTGCCCTTTCTCCTGAGGTCAGTGACTTCATTTGTTAAATGCTTAAGCGTTTTGGCCATGCTTTCAAAATCAAAAGCATCTCTATCTCTATCAGTAGTCTTAGGAGTGGAGGACTGACCTCTTTTTGTGTTAGGCTTGTGATCATCTCTTCCTTCATGATCGATGGCTCCTATCGAAAGCATGTCTTTCTCCACAGTGAGAGCAGCCTCATAATTAGCCGTAAGGTTAGCGCGGGCTTCACGTTTGACGAAAACTGCAATGTCTCTAGGTAGGGCTTTGGTGTAGTAGTCAATGGTGATTGAGTCATCCAACGCTAAGTTTGGAGGAAATTTCTGCAGTATGGTAGCGAAGCGTTGGTTAAAGTCCTTAACCTTTTCCTTTTTATGACACTTGATGGTGCTCAGTTCAGTTAGAAGCATGGAAGGAGTTTTATCTTCTGAAAACTTATGCAGGAAAGTGCAACGGAATTGTTCCCATGAAGTGATAGAGGCACTGGGGAGAGAGCGGTACCAAGTGGCTGCCTTGTTTTCGAGGGTATGGGGAAAAAATCGACATGCGACATCATCGGACTGGACTCTCATGATTTGCAGAGACAAATAGAAGCTGCTGATATGATCTTCAGCTAAGGTGCCCTTCTCAGGGTCGAACTTAGGGAGATGTTTCTCTGGATGTCTAGGCAGATCTTGGAGTGGGCCTAGAAGGTTTAATGGGGATTGAGCCATCCAGGCTAGGGGTTGCACTCTTCTCGCCCGCTGGTGTTGCCTAAACTGATGTTCAGATTCACCTTCCGAACCTGAGACCGATGCTTCTGACTCGTGACGGGAGTGTTCGTTCTGGTGTCTCCCACGGTGCAGAAAATCTCTAAGATATCCCAAGTTGTTTACAGGAGGCCTCATTGGGTTTGGGTGACGGTTGCGAGCTTGGTTTCCTTGACCTCGGCCTCTATCCCCTCTACCTCCGGCCCCTCGACCTCTATTTCTTTCTCCTTCATTTCTACGGGCCCTATTCCCCCCGTCTACATTTCCTCGGCCTCTGCCTCCCTCACCATCCCCGGGTGGGGGGTGTGCCTGGCTGTTTTTTTGTCGAGTCTGGTTAGGCTGGGAGTCGGGGAAAGGCTCGGTGTCAGCAAACTCTTCACCCTCTTGGAGGATAGGATCATTTTCTTCAACGGCATTTGCGAGGTCTTCCAACATGAGATTTACGAGCTCAAGTATGGTACTCGCAATGGCACCGTTACGGGTGATGTTCTTGGGCGGAGTTCTAGTATGGGCAAGGTATTCCATCATTGGAGTGTACCGTAAATTATTGATAAGATCTCGGGCAGCTGGGCGCAAGGCTCTCAGTTGCTCCCTAGTGATTTCAAAATATTGAAGCTCCCTTCCTGGAATATCTTCTAGAGGAGGAGGGATAGTTTCATTGTTTATGACCTCCCCTTGGGGAGTTTGTGATGGGATGTTCGTTGTGTGCTGGGAGGCTGCCATCAGGCCCTCCTTCTAGCGCCAATTCTGTTGACGCGAAAATTTGTCCGGCCAACAGTAGGGGATCTCCCCGGTAAAAAGTCCCAATTAGACCTTAAACCGTTTGGAGTAGGGATCCCATCCGGGGTGTGGGTCCGGTTACCGCTTAAGACGCCTTTCCTTCCGGTCTCAAAAGAACCTGATTGAATCTACGGGCACACACTTATTCATAGGATACGAAATACATGATTGAGGTATTAAACATGTTCACGACACTGTATGTAGCAAAAGAATAAGTAAAACATATACGCCCGGAGAAATGCAGTTAACGGCACGTCTTTGGGGTAATGCTTGCAAGGTATCTGACCACAGAAGAAACAGTTCTCAATGGCGAGATCCTCGTTACTTTCCTGAAAGATAAAAGGAAATGCTAATAGAAAAAGGTATTAACATTCATTTAGAAAGCAGTAAAACACTGAACATCATTCACACAAACACAGGTAAACATGAAGCATAAATGATATTGCAAAAAATGTAGTTTCATTAATCACAAGATGTTCTGAAACTGTTCAAAGAATACACACAGTGTTGTCACAGCAAAATACATCATCCGACAAAGGGGATTTAACAAGTATTCATATTCATGTCTAAGAATGTGATCTTCAAGTACAATGCAATATAACCCTTCTGTTTCCAAAAAGAAAAAGCCCCTCTACAATGTCCCGTAGGAGTATTTATAATGCCAAAACTGTCTGTTGGGTTTCCTTGACTGTTCGTCTTCTTGACCTTTGGGTTACCTTGCGACCTACTCCTTCTGCGACCTGGGAAGGTGATGCGACCTGCGACCTAGGTAGGAGATGCGACCTGCGACCTGTCCTGTTGGTGCGACTTGCGACCTGGCTCTACTTGCTGCTCACGACTTGCTGCTGCCAGGACGTGAAATGTTAATGTCAGGGATGTCAACCTGTTGCTCTTTGAGGAAATCCTGCCATGCCCGGTGTTCTGCCGCTATGGGGGACACCAGAGGTACCTCCTCCTTCAACCTATGCACACATTCCAAAGCGTTTGGTACTAAGGTCTCCCTTTTCTGTCCGATCTGATTTGAAAGCGATGCAAGCTTGGTATAAATCCGCGTTGGAGTGGAGATGAATTGACTAAGATGCTCTTGAGATGCCGAGGGCTCTGGATCAGCTGCGGCTTGCTTGATAGGTTGCAAAAACGTTTGAATGTCCTGGTCTACTTGTTCCCAGGTTTTCTCCTCTTCTAACGCCCCAAGCGATGGAATGTGATGCAACGTATGCATTGAGTCGATACCACTAATCAGGTGGTTGTACGAGGACATTACTTTGTCCAGGTCTTTATACAATTTGTATCCAGATTGCATCGCCATGCGGAGTTGAACTTTTGCATCCTGCGTGTGAATCCAGTCCCTCTTAGGCAAATTTTCAGGTGCCTGAGGGTACTGTATTGTCCAACCCATCATCTTGTCCAAAGCCTGTGAAGCCTCCTTGAGCTGCTCTTGTCTTTTCCTGGTTTCCGTTCGTGCTCTTGCCAGAGGAGCGACTGTTTGTTTGATGGTGAACATTTCACCATATACCCGTCTCATAGTCACTTCCAACACCTCACACTCCTTGAAAATGGCAAGAGAGACTTCATTTGCTGGTAGAGCTTGGTTTCGAAGTTGCTGGACTTCTGCTTGCAATTCTGCTTTCTCTTGCTCTGCTATTTTTTCGCGTTGCTCAGCTGCGTGCAGTCTGTTTTGTAGAGATACTACTTCTCTACTCATCCGGGTTACATTCTCTTCCGTAGCCGCAGCGAAAGCAGTACCTGCTGACGTTATCATTACCGGATTAGTCCTGGTGTCAAGGACTATATCTTTGCCTGTTGCCACTGTTGATGCGGCAGAAGGGCTTTGTGCCAGTGACCTCCTCTTCTCTTGCTGGATTTTGAATGAAAACTGATCAAATGTGAGCCTGGTCAAGTCGAACACATCTTCTTCCTGTACATGGGGCGATCTGACATCAGAGAGTTTTTTGCGGCCTAGAGGTATGTCGAGAGGAGTCACCTCAAGATCGTCCAGCATGTCATCCTCCCTTTCCTCTGTGTTCTTTTCTTCTTCTTCCTTCCGCCGGCGTTCAGCTTCTGCTGCGGCTTCTACTTCGGCCTTCTTCTTCTGTTCAGCTGCAGCAGCCTGTTCGGCTTTCTTTTGTCGTTCAGCCTCTGCTTTGTCTAGCTCTGCTTTAAGTGCCCGTTCTGCTGCGGCCTGTGCCTCCTTGCCCTCTTTTTCTTTCCTGGCCTCTTTGGCCTACTTCTTCTTTTGCGCTGCTGTTGCACTCTTTTGGCACGCCTCCTCATCTTCTTTTAGCTTTTTCTCCTTTTCTTGCTGGGCTTTTGCCTCTGCTTCCTTTTGTTTGATGGATGGAGTTGGCCCTGTGTTAGTTCGAGATTTCTTGAGTACAGATGAAGAGGCACCTCCTAACTGACGACTTCTGTCCTCTAAACTCTGATCATCTGGGTCTTCCTGGACCACGTCAATTCCCGGAGCAAGTTGTCTTTCAGCATTATACCAGTTTCTTCTCTCATCTTCCGCTGGGCGCTCAAGATGTTGATAAGTCCACTTGAAATTGGCTCTCCGGTAGTGTTCAGGGACTATTTTCTCTGGGTCATATGTTCGGTGTTCAAGCGCCCCGAGCTGATAACTTCTCATTGCTTCTGCCTCTGCTGTTACTTCCCTGAAGTCTTTAACTGTGAATGCACCAATGGTGAGGGGTAGCGTGGGCCACGGCTTCTTTTTGCCCTTAGACAGGATGCTGGAGAATCCGTGTGACATTTGGAAGCACACCTCCTGAATAAGCATTTTGTCTGTCACGAAGCGAGGCATAGCATGTGGCGCCTTGTAAGTTCCAAAGACTCGGATGAAGGTGTACCCAGGGAAAGGGAACCAGTGCGCCACTTTAACCAGAGTCTCCTTGGCCCGCCATGACATGCAAGGGGCGTCTTGGCCAAATAAATGTCTGTACAGAGAGGGAATAAATATTTGGGAAATCTGATCCATATCCTGTTTTTATTTGGACTCCCAAAATACCTTAAGTTGTAGATGAATTGCGCGCGACTGCTCGGAGTCCCAGTTGTGCGCCCATCCCTCAAAATCTACTCGGGCGCAAACCGCGTCTAGTAGGTACGAGGCCATGTAAAATTCGGCAGGCATTCCTTCTTCCGGGGCCAATGCCGAGTTCAAATTGGTCTGCATCGACGTCATCAGTATGTCGGCCCAGTTGAAACGGGTACCATGTGTTGTCACATACTCCATGATAGTAGCCCAGCTGCCGCTGAAGGTGGAGCAATCTGGGCGCCCGTAAAGTCTGCAGAGCATGGCGGCTACCAATTTGTAAACCTTCCTCAGGCTTGCTACTGGGTACTCTTGGTCTTTCTTGACCTTGAACTTCTCGGGCTCCTCCCACCACTGTCTAATAGTATCAACTATTGGAACGGTGTGAGTAACAGCCCATTCTGGAGAGAAATGCTCGTTTGGGCGAGGCAACGAGTAATAAATGTGTGCATCCGAGCCGACCAGTGTAGCAAAAGCTCTACCTTGGTGATCCCTGATCACAAACTTTTCGGGGTCTGTCGTTTGTATGATCCAGTCTATGATCTTTGGACATGGGAATATGGCTGGATGTGCCCCTGCCAGATGTAGTTTGGACCTCTTTACCGCCAAGTACACTTCCCGGTCTGGGAGATCTTCTGGAAATTCTTCTTCTGGTGTGGCGAACTCATGATAAATTTGGTACCATCTCATGCTGTCGTCTTTTGTAAAAGTACATAGTGTATCTCGGTATATTGGGGGTGGGGACACCACCTCCATCTCATCAATCTCTTCCACTACTTTCTTGTCCCTCCTCCGAGACAGCGGGGGTGCCATGTCGCTAGAATCCGATAACACAGGTATGCACTCTATGTCTTCTTGAATTTCACCTGTCAAATTCATAAAGGAGTCCCACGATAAGAAAGACATGGTGATAAAAAACCAGTTACACTTTAGTGATAAAATTTAACTGTCACATGCAAAACCGGGTTACTGGGTCGTTGGGTCGCGGATTGCGAAAATAGAGTCTGGGCGCAACCTTGCGACCTCGCGACCAGGTCACTAGGTCGCTAGGTCGCAGATCTCTGAAAAATCTGAAAATGCGACCTCGCGACCTCGCGACTAGGTCGCTGGGTCGCAGGGTCGCAAATCTCAGAAAAATAGAGAGAACGCGACTTTGCGACCTTGCGACTAGGTCGCTGGGTCGCAGGTCGCAAACCGGCTTGCTGGGGGTTTTCGCGCGCGCGGCCTTGAAACCCTTTCTCTCCCTTCTCTTGGGAATTTACAAAATGGATGGGCCCAGGGGGAGTTGTGGCATGATTTCAAAAGCAAGGGATGGTGCCATGAAGGAGAACCACAAAAAATCAGAAAGATTTGGACAATTATGCATACAACAGAGTCATAAAATCTTCAAAAACATAAAAACTCAGTCAAAAGACAATTTAAGGGCTCGGGGGGAGATGGGTTTGGTAAGAAAATCACCAAAACGGAAACAGCAGGAAGAAATGGCAACTTACCCGAAAAAAACGCGTCCGTTGAGCTGTCAGAGGCATTTTCTTACAAATCGCTGAATGTAAAAAATGCGACCTGCGACCTCCCTTTTATAGAAAGTCGCACGTGCGGGCAATAAATGCAGGTCGCTGGGTCGCGGATTAGTCAAATTTTGAGTTTTGCGACCTTGCGACCTTGCGACCTGGCGACTTGATCGCTGAGTCGCAAGGTCGCTAAGTCGCGCTTTTATGAAAAACGACAAAATTGCGACCTGGCGACCTGGCGACCTGGCGACCTGGGGTCGCTAGGTCGCAAGGTCGCATTTTTCATCAATTTCGGGGATTTGCGACCTGGCGACCTGGCGACCTGAGGTCGCGGGGTCGCTAGGTCGCTAGGTCGTAGTTTTCATGAATTGTTTTACTTTTGCGACTTAGTGACTTAGCAATTTCTCCTTGGTTCTAAGGGGCTCCGAAAATTTGAAATGGTGGTCAAAATTTTGGAGGGTGTTGTAGAGGCTGCAACATAAGGTTAGGTTAAGGTTATAGTTGAGGTTAGGTTAAGGTTAAGGTTAAGTTAAGGGTAAAGTTAATGTTATGGTTAGGGTTAAGGTTAGGGTAAGGTTAGGGTTAGGTTAAGGTTAAGGTTAGGTAAAGGTTAAGGTTAAGGTTAATGTTAAGGGTTTGGTCAAGGATAGGGTTAGGTTATAGTTAAGGTCATGGTTAAGGTTAGTTTATGGTTATGGTTAAGGTTAAGGTTATGGCAAGGTTAAGGTTAATGTTAATTTAAGGTTTGTTCAAGGCTAGGGTTAGGTTATAATTAAGTTCAAGGTTAAGGTTAAGGTTATGGTTTTAGTTGGTTTAAGGTTAAGGTTAAGGTTAAAGTTAGGTTTAGGGTAAATTCAAGGTCAAGGTTAGGGTTAGGTTAAGGGTAGGATAAGGTTAAGGTTAGGTTAAGGTCAAGGTCAAGGTTGAGGTTAAGGTTAAGGTCAAGGTTAAGAGTAAAGTTAAGGTCAAGGTTAGGGCTAGGTTATAGTTAAGGTTAAGGTTAGTATAAGGGTAAATTCAATGTTAAGGTTAGGTTAAGGTTAAGGTTCTGTTAAAGTTGAGGTTAAGGTTATGGTAAGGTTAATTTTAAGGTTAAGGTTAATTTAAGGTTAAGGTTAAGGTTAAGGTTAGGGTTAAGGTTAAGGTAATGGTAAGGTTAACCTTAATCTTAACCTGACCAAACCTTATCCATAACCTTAAATTTACCTTTAACCTAACCTTAACCTTGACTTTACCTTAAGCTAACCTTAACCTTAATTTACCCTTAACCATAACCTTAACCTTAACCATAATAAACCAGTAACCTTAAACTTAACCTTAAATTTACCCTTAACCTTGACCTTACCCTTAACCTTGACCTTAACCTTAACCTTATCTTAACCTTAACCTTAACCCAAACCCAACTATAACTACCCTTAACCTACCTTAAACTTAACCTTGACCTTGACCTTGACCTTGACTTTAATCTTACCCTTAACCTTAACCTGACTAAACTCATAACCCTTAACCTTAAGCTTACCCTTAACCTTCACCTTAACCTTAACCTTGATTTTACCCTTAATGTAACCTTAACCTTAACTATAACGTAACCCAAACCTTGACCTTAAATTTAACCTTAACCTTGACCTTAACCTTAACCTTGTCCTTGACCTTGACATTAACCTAAACTTAACCTTAACCTTATCTTACCCTTAAGCTAAACTTAAACTTAACTATAACCTAACCTTAACTATAACCTTAACCTAACCTTAACCTTCCCCTCACCTTAACCCTAACCTTACCCTTAAATTTACCCTTAACCTAACCTTAACCTTAAATTTAACCTTAACTTAACCTAACCTTAACCTTAACATTAACCAAACCCTTAACCTTGACTTTAAACTTAACTGTAACCTTAACCTTAACCTAACTAAATCGGTAACCTTAACCTTAACCTTAACCTTAACATTCACCTTAACTGTACCCTTAACTTTGACCTTAACCTTAACCTTAACTTTACCCTTAACATAACTCTAACCTTGACCAAACCCTTAACATTAAACTTAACCTTAACCTTTACCTAACCTTAAACTTAACCTAACCTTGACCTTGACCTTAACTATAACCTAACCCTAACGTTAACCAAACCTTAACCTTAACCTTAACTTTACCCTTAACCTAACCTTAACCATAACCTTAACCTTAACGTTACCCTTAACCTTAACCTTGACTTTGCCCTTAACATTGACTATAACCTAACTTTAACCTTAACCATAACCATAACCTAACCTTAACCTTGACCTTGACCTTAACCTAACCCTAACCTTAACCTAAATTTAACCTAACCTTGACCTTAACCTTAGCCTTGACCTTAACCTAACCTTAAGAGTTTGGGAAGGTTAAAGTTAAGGTTAAGGGTAAGGTTAAGGTTAATGTTTAGGTTAAGTTAAGTTTAAGGTCAACGTTTAGGATAAGGTTAAGGTTAAGGTTAAGGGTTTGGTTAATGTTAAGGATACATTAAGGGTTAATTCAAGGTTAAGGTTAGGTTAAGGGTAAATTTAAGGTTAGAGTTATGTTAACGTTAATTTTAAGGTTAGGGTTAAGGTTAAGGGTAAATTTAAGGTAAGGGTAAGGTCAACCTTAACCTTAACATTAACGTGACCAAACCTTAACCTTAATTTCACCCTTAACCTAACCTTAACCTTGACTTTACCTTAACCTAACCTTAACTTTACCTAAGGTTAGGGTTAATGTTAGGGGAAGGTTAGGTTAAGGTTAACCTTAACCTTGACCTTAAACTTAACTATAACCTAACACTAACCTTGACCAAACCCTTAACCTTAACCTTGACCAAAAATTAACCCTAACCTTAACCTAACTTTTACCAAACCCTTAACTTTAACCTTAACCTTAACCTGACTAAATGCTTAAGGTAAGGTTAAGGGTAAAGTTAACGTTAAGGTTAAGGTTAAGGTTAATGTTAGGTTAAGGTAAGGTTAAGGTTAGGTTAAGGTTAAGATAAGGTTAGGGTAAGTTTAGGGTAAAGGTTCAAGTTAAGGTTAAGGTTAAGGGTTTGGTCAAGGTTAGGGTTAGGTTATAGTTAAGGTCAAAGTAAGGTTAAGGTTAAGGTTAAGGTTAAGGTTATGTTAAGGGTAAAGTCAAGGTTAAGATAAGTTTAAGGTTAAGGTTAAGCATAAGATTAGGTTAAGGTTAATGTTAAGGTTAATATTAAGGGTAAAGTTAAGGTTAGGGTTAGGTTAAGGTTAAGGTTAAGGTTAGGCTAAGGGTTAGGTTAGGTTAGGTTAAGGTTAGGGTTAGGTTAGGTTAAGGTTAAGACCCATAATCGTAAAATTCACCCTTAACCTTAACCTAACCTTAACCTTAACCTCCCCTAACTGTAACCTTAACCTTAACCTTAACACTAACATTAACCTTAACCTAACATCAACCTTGACTTTACCCTTAACATTAACCTTAACCTAACTAAACCTGTAACCTTTACCTTAACCTTGACCTTAACTATAACCTAAACCTAACCTTAACCTAATCCTTAACCTTAACCTTAACCTTGAGCTTACCAAGGTTAGGGTTACGTTATAGTTAAGGTCAAGGTTAGGTTAAGGTTAAGGTTAGGCAAAGGTTAAGATTAGGTTAAAGTTAAGGTAAGGTTAAGGGTGAAGGTTAAGTTTAAGGTTAAGATTAAGGTTAAGGTTATGGTAAGGTTAAGGTTAATTTTATGGGAAGGTTAAGGTTAAGGTTAAGGTTAATTGGGTAAGGTCAAGGTTTAGGTTAAGGGTAAGGTCAAGGTTAAGGTTACGGTTATAGAGTGGTTAAGGTTAAGCTTAAGCTTGACCAAACCTTAACCTTAAACTTCACTTTACCCTTAACCTAATCTTAACCTTAACCTTAACCTTGGATAGGGTTAGGTTAAGGTTAAGGTTAGGTTAAGGGTTTCATCAAAGTCAAGGTTAAGGTTAGATTAAGGGTAAGGTTATGGGTAAAGTTAAGGTTAAGGTTAGGGTAAGGTTAGGCTAAAGTTAAGGTTAAGATTAGGTTAAGGTTAAGGCTAAGGTTAAGGTTAGGGGAAGGTTATGGTTAAAGTTAGGTTAATGTAAGGTTAAGGTTACAGGTTTAGTCAGGTTAAGGTTAAGGTTAAGGTTGGGGTAAGGTTAAGGTTAAGATAAGGTTAAGGTTAAGGTTAAGGTTAGGTTAAGGGTAAAGTTAAGGTTAGGGTTAGATTAAGGTTATGTTTAAGGTTAGGTTGAGGGTAAAGTTAAGGTTAGGGTTATGTTAAGGTTAATGTTAAGGTTATGGTTAGGCTAAGGTTAAGGTTAAGGTTAAGGTTACGGTTAAGGTTACGGTTAGGTTAAGGTTAATATTAAGTTAAGGTTAAGGTTAAGGTTTGGTCAAGGTTAGGGGTAGGTTATAGTTAAGGTCAAGGTTAAGGTTAGGTTAGGGGTAAATTCAAGGTTAAGGTTAAGGGTTTGATCAATTTTAGGGTTAGTTTAAGGTTAAGTTTAGGTTAGGCTAAGGTCAAGGTTTAGGTTAGGTTAAGGTTACGATTTTATTCAGGTTAAGGTTAAAGTCAAGGTTAACGGTTTGATTAAGGTTAAGGTTAAGGTTAGGTTAAGTTAAGGTTAAAGTTAAGGTTAAGGTTAGGTTAGGGGTAAAGTTAAGGTTAAGATTAGGGTAAGGTTAAGGTTACGTTAAGGTTAAGGTTAAGGTTAAAGTTAAGGTTAGGGGAAAGTTTAGGTTAGGTTAAGGTTAGGTTAAGGTGAGGGTTAGGTTATAGTTAAGGTTAAGGTTAGGTTAAGGGTAAGATAAGGTTAAGGTTAAGGTTAAGGTTAGGTTAAGTTCAACTTCAAGGTTAAGGTTAAGGTTAAGGCCAAGTTTAAGGGTAAAGTTAAGGTTAAGGGTTTTGTCATGTTAAGGTTAAGGGTAAGGTTAAGGTTAAGGGTTTGGTTAAGGTTAGGGTAAGGTTGAGGTTAAGGTTAAGGGTTTGGTTAAAGTTAGGTTAAGTTTAAGGTTAAGCTAAAGGTTTTTTCAAGGTTAGGGTTCAGGGTAAGGTTACGTTAAGGTTAGGGTTAAGGCTAGGGGAAGCTTAAGGTTAAATTTAGGTTAGGGCAAGGTTAAGGTTAACGTTACGGGTTTAGTCAGGTTAAGGTTAAGGTTGAGGGTTTGGTCAAGGTTAGGGTTAGGTTATAGTTAAGAATAAGGTTAGGTTAAGGTTAAAGTTAAGGTTAAGGTTAATTTTAAGAGTCAAGGTTAGGGTTAGGTTATAGTTAAGGTTAAGTTTAAGGTTAGGGTTAAGGTTACGATTAAGGTTAAGGTTAAGAATTTGGTCAAGGTTAGGGTAAAGGTTCAGGTTAAGCTTAAGGTTAAGAATTTGGTCAAGGCTAGGGTTATGGTTAAGGTTAAGGTTAAGGTTAAGGTTAAGGGTGTAATGTTAAGGTTAAGGTTCAGTTTAGGGTTAAGGTTAGGGGAAGGTTAAGGTTAAGGTTAAGGTTAAGGTTAACTTTTTGGTCAAGGTTAGGGTTAGGTTATAGTTAAGGCTAAGGTTAAGGTTAATTTTACGGGTTTAGTCAGGTTAAGGTTAAGGTTCAGGGTTTGATCAAGGCTAAGGTTAAGGGTTTGGTAAAGGTTGGGGGTAGATTATAGTTAAGTTTAAGGTTAAGGTTAAGGTTACAGGTTTAGTAAGGTTAAGGGTAAGGGAAAGGTTAAGGTCAAATTTAATGGTTTGAACTTTTACCCTAAACTTAACCTTAACCTTAACCAAACCATTAACCTTAACCTTAACTTTAACCTTAACCTTAACCTAAATCTAACCTTAACCTTAATGTTAACCTTGCCATCACCATAACCTTAACCTTAACCTAACATTAACCTTACCCGTAACCTTAACCTAACCATAACCTTAACTATAACCTAACCCTAACATTACCCTAACCATAACGTTAACTATAACCTAACCCTAACCTTAACCTTAACTTTTACCTAACATTAACCTTGACCTTGACCTTGACCTTGGCCTTAACCTTAAGCTTGACCTTAACATTAACTTTAACTATAGCCTAACCTAGCCTTGACCTTAACTATTACCTAACCCTAACCATGACCAAACCATTAACCTTAACCTAACGTTAACCTTAAGCTTAAGCTTAACCTAACATTAACCATCACCTTAACCTTAACCTAACGTTAACCATCAATTTAACCTTAACCTAACGTTATCCTTAAGCTTAAGCTTAACCTTCCCATAACCATAACCTTAACCTTAACGTTAACCATCACCTTAACCTTTACCTTGACTTTACCCTTAACCTAACCTTAACCCATTAACCTTAACCTTAACCTTGACTTTTCTCTTAACCTAACCTTAAAATTAACCATAACCTAACCCTAACCTTCATTAAACCTTAACCATAACTTAAACTTAACCTTAACATTAACCTTCCCGTAGCCTTAACCTTAACCTTCCCCTAACTATAACCTTAACCTTAACGTTCCCATAACTATAACCTTAACCTTAACCTTGACCTTACCGTTGACCTTAACCTTGACCTTGACCTTAACCTTACCCTTAAACTTATCTTAACCTTAACCTAACCTTAACCTTAACTTTACACTTAACATTACCTTAACCATAACCTTAACCTAATCTTAACCTTAACCTTTCACTTAACCTTACCTTAACCTTACATTAACAATAACCTTAACCTTAACGTTATCCTAACCTTAACCTTGACTTTACCCTTAACGTAAGCTTAACCATAACCTTATCTTTACCTTAACCTTAACCTTAACCTTACTTAACCTTAACCTTAACCTTAACCTTAACCTTGATTTTAACCTTAACCTAACCTTAACCTTAACTTAACCTTAACCTTAACCTTAACTTTAACCTTCACCTTAACCTTACCCCCTTGACCTTAACCTTAAACTTGACTTTAACTTAGCCTAACCTTAACCCCTTAACCTTAACCAAACCCTTAACATTAATCTTAACTTAACCTTAACCTTAACCTTAACCTTAGCCTTATCCTTAGCCTAACCTTAACCTTAACCTTAACTATAACCTAACCCTAACCTTGACCAAACCTTACCCTTAAGGTCAAGTTTAAGGTTAGGTTAAGGTTAAGATTATGCTTATGGGATGGTTAAGGTTAAGGTTAGGTTAAGGGTTTTGTCAAAGTGAGGGTTAGGTTATAGTGAAGGTTAAGGTTAGGTGTAAAGTCAAGGCGTAACCCTTAACCTTAACCTTACCCTTAACCTTCACCTACACCTTAGGTCATGGTTAAGGTTACGGTTAAGGCTAAGGCTAAGGTTAAGCTTAAGTTTACGGTTAAGGTTAAGGTTAAGGTTAAGGTTAATGGGTTAAGGTTAAGCTTAAGGTTAATGGGTTAGAGTTAAGGTTAAGGTTAAGGGTAAGGTCAAGGTTAGGGTTAAGGTTATGGTTATGGGAAGGTTAAAGTTAAGGTTAAGTTTACGTTAAGGATAAGGTTAGGTAAAGGTTACGAGTTTAGTTAGGTTAATGTTAAGGTTAAGGTTAAGTTTAAGTGAACCATAGTCCTTAACCTTACCCTAACCTTACCCTAACCTTAACCTTAAGTTTACCCTTAACCTAACCTTAACCTTAACTTTACCCATAACCTTAACCTAACTTGAACCTTGATGAAACCCTTAACCTTAACCTTACCCTTAACCTTCACCTTAACCTTAACTATAATCTAACCCTAACCTTGACCAAACCCTTAACCTTAACCTTAACTTTAACCTTAACCTTCCCCTAACCTTAACCCTAACCTTAACCTTAACTTTACCCTTAGCCTACCCTTAACCTAATCTTAACCTTAACCTAACCTTATCCTTACCCTTAAACATGAACTTAACCTTAACTTAACCTAATCTTAACCTTAACTATATCCTAACCCTAACCTTGACCAAACCCTTAACCTTAACCTTATATTAACCTTAACCTAACCTTAAACTTAACCTTAATCTAACTATAACCTTACCCTTACCCTTAACCTTGACCTTAACTATAACCTAACCCTAACCTTGACCAAACCCTTAACATTAACCTTAACCTTAACCTAACCTTAACCTAACCTTAGCCTTAACTTTACCTTAACCTTGACTTTACCCTTAACCATAACCTAACCTTAACCTTGAATTTACCCTTAATGTAACCTTAACCTTGACTTTACCCTTAATGTTACCTTAACCTTGACTTTTCCCTTAACCATGACCTTACCCTAACGTTAACCTTGAATTTACCCTTAACTTAACCTTAACCTTCACTATAACCTAACCCTAACCATTACCAAACCCTTAACCTCACTAAACCCGCAACCTTAACATTAACCTTACCCTTAACCTTCACCTTAACCTTAACTTTACCCTTAGCCTAATCTTAACCTTAACATTGACCTTGACCTTAATCTTAACCCTAACCATAACCTTACCTTTAACCTAACGTTAACCTTAACCTTGACCTTGACCTTAACCTTAACCTTAACCTTAACCTTAACTTAACCTTAACCTTGACCTTAACCTTAAATTTAACTATAACCTAACCTAACCTTGACATTAACTATAACCTAACCCTAACCGTAACCAAACCCCTAACATTAAACTTAACCTTAACCTTTACCTAACCTTAACCTTAACCTAACCTTGAACTTAACTATAACCTAACCCTAATTTTAACCAAACCTTAACTTAACCTAAACTTAAACGTAACCTTAACCTTAACCTAACCTTAATGTTACCTTTAACCTTACCATTAACCTTAACCTTGACTTTTCCCTTAACGTTAAATATAACCTAACTTTAACCTTAACCATAACCATAACGTAACCTTAACCTTGAACTTAACCTAACCCTAACCTTAACCAAACCTTAACCTAAACTTAACCTAACCTTAAACTTAACCCTAACCTTGACCTTAACTTAACAAAAAGATTTTGGGAAGGTTAAGATTAAGGTTAAGGGTAAGGTTAAGGTTAATGTTTAGGTTAAGTTAAGGTTAAGGTCGTGGTTTAGGATAAGGTTAAGGTTAAGAGTAAGGTTAAGGTTAAGGGTTTGGTTAATGTTAAGGATATGTTAAGGGTAAAGTCAAGGTTAAGGTTAGGTTAAGGGTAAATTTAAAGTTAGTGTTAGGTTAAGGTTAATTTTAAGGTTAGGGTTCAGGTTAAGGGTAAATTTAAGGTAAGGGTAAGGTCAACCTTAACCTTAACCTTAACTTTACCCTTAAACTAACCGTAACCTTGACTTTACCTTAACCTAACCTTTAACTTTACCTAGGGTTAGGGTTAAGGTTAGGGGAAGGTTAGGTTACGTTTAACCTTAACCTTGACCATAACATTAACTATAACCTAACCCTAACTTTGACCAAACCCTTAACCTTAACCTTGACCAAAACTTAACCATAACCTTAACCTATTCTTTACCAAACCCTTAACGTTAACCTTGACCTTAACCTAACCTTAACCTGACTAAACCCTTAAGGTAAGGTTAGGGGTAAAGTTAAGGTTAAGGTTAAGGTTAAGGTTAAAGTTAGGTTAAGGGAAGGTTAAGCTTAAGTTAAGGCTAAGATAAGGTTAGGGTAAGGTTAGAGTAAAGGTTCAGGTTGAGGTTAAAGTTAAGGGTTTGGTCAAGGTTAGGGTTAGGTTATAGTTAAGGTCAAGGTAAGGTTAAGGTTAAGGTTAAGGTTACATTAAGGGTAAGGTCAAGGTTAGGGTTAGGTTAAGGTTAAGATAAGGTTAAAGTTAAGGTTAAGGTTAAGATTAGGTTAAGGTTAATGTTAAGGTTAATATTAAGGGTAAAGTTAATTTTAGGGTTAGGTTAAGGTTAAGGTTAGGTTAAGGGTAAAGTTAAGGTTAGGGTTAGGTTAAGGTTAAGATTAAAGTTATGGTGAGGCTAACGTTAAGGTTAAGGTTAAGGTTATGGTTAGGTTAAGGTTAAGATTAGGTTATGGTTAAGGCTAAGGTTAATGTTAAGGGTTTGGTCAAGGTAAGGGTTAGGTTAAGGTTAATGTTAAGGGTTTGGTAAAGGTTAGGGTTAGGTTAAGGTTAAGTTTAAGGTTAGGTTAAGGTTAAGATAAGGTTAGGGTTAAGGGTTTGTTCAAGGTTAGGGTTAGGTTATAGTTAAGGTTAAGGTTAAGGTTAGGTTAAGCTAAGGTTAAGGTCAAGGTTAAGGCTAAGGTTAAGGTTAGGTTAAGTTTAAGATTAAGGGTTTGGTTAAGTTTAAGGGTAAGGTTAAGGTTATGGTAAAGGTAAGGTTAAGGTTAAGGTGAAGGTTAGGTTATAGTTAAGGTCAAGGTTAAGGTTATGTTATAATGAAGACTAAGGTTAAGGTTAAGATTTTGGGTGAAGGTTAAGGTTAAGGTTAAGACCCGTAATCGTAACCTTCACCCTTAACCTTAACCTTAACCTAACCTTAACCTTAACCTGAATCTTAACCGTAACCCTAACCTTAACCTAACATCAACCTTGACTCTACCTTTAACCTTAACCTTAACCTGACTAAACCCGTAACATTTACCTTAACATTGACCTTAACTATAACCTAAACCTAACCTTAACCTTAATATTCCCATAACCATAACCTTAACCTTAACCTTGACCTTACCAAGGTTAGGGTTAGGTTATAGTTAAGGTCATGGTTAGGTTAAGGTTAAGGTTAGGTAAAGTTTAATATTAGGTTAAGGTTAAGGTTAAGGTAAGGTTAAGGGTGAAGGTTAAGTTTAAGGTCAAGGTTAAGGTTATGGTAAGGTTAAGTTTAATGTTATGGGAAGGTTAAGGTTAAGGTTAATGGGGTAAGGTTAAGGTTAAGGTTAAGGTTAAGGATAAGGTCAAGGTTAAGGTTAAGGTTATGGTTATGGGAAGGTTAAATTTAAGGTTAAAGTTAGGTTAGGGTTGAGGTTGGGTAAAGGTTACAGGTTTAGTCAAGTTAAGATTAAAGTTAAGGTTAAGGTTATGGTTGTGGCTAACGTTAAGGTTAAGATTAAATTAACCTTAACCCTTAACATTACACCAACCTTAAGCTAACCTTAACTTTAACCTTAACATAACCTTAACCTTAACTTTACCCTTAACTTAACCTTAACTTTAAGTTTACCCTTAACCTTAACCTAACCCTAACCTTGAACAAACCCTTAACCTTAACCTTAACTTGACTAAACCCATAACCTTAACCTTAACCTTACCCTTAACCTTTACCTAAAACTTAACCTTAAAATTAACTATAACTTAACCTTCCCCTAACCTTAACTTTACCATGAACTTAACCTTAACCTTAACGTTACCCTTAACCTAATATTAACCTTAAGTTAACCTTAACCTTACCCTTAACATTGACCTTAACCTTAACTTAACCTAACCTTAACCTTAACCTTAACCTTAACTATATCCTAACCCTAACCTTGACCAAACCCTTAACCTTAACCTTATATTAACCTTAACCTAACCTTAACCTTAACCTTAACCTAATTATAACCTTAGCCTTGACTTTAACTATAACCTAACCCTAACCTTTACCAAACCCTTAACATTAACCTTAACCTAACCCTAACCTTGACCAAACCCTTAACATTAACCTTAACCTTAATCTAATCTTAACCTTAACCTAACCATAACTTTAACCTAACCTTAACCTTAACTTTACCTTAACCTTGACTTTACCCTTAACCTTAACCTAACCTTAACCTTGACTTTACCCTTAATGTAACCTTAACCTTGAATTTAACCTTAACCTTGACCTTACCCTAACCTTAACCTTGAATTTACCCTTAACGTTACCTTAACCTTCACTATGACCTAACCCTAATCGTTACCAAACCCTTAACCTTAACGTGACTAAACACGTAACCTTAACCTTAACCTTTTCGTTAACCTTCACCTTAACCTTAGCTTTAGTCTTTACCTAACCTTAACCTTGACCTTGACCTTGACCTTGACCTTGACCTTGACCTTGACCTTAACCTTACCCTTACCCTTAACCTTAACTTTACCCTTAACCTACCCTTACCCTTAATCTTAACCTTAACCTTATCTTAACCTTAACTATAACCTAACCCTAAGCTTGACCAAACCTTAACCTTAACATTAACTTTACCCTTAACCTAACCTTAACCTTGGATAGGGTTAGGTTAAGGTTAACGTTAGGTTAAGGGTTTCATCAAGGTTAAGGTTAAGGTTAGGTTAAGGATAAGGTTATGGATAAAGTTAAGGTTAAGGTTAGGGTAAGGTTAGGGGAAGGTTATGGTTAAAGTTAGGTTAATGTAAGGTTAAGGTTACAGGTTTAGTCAGGTTAAGGTTAAGGTTAAGGTTAGGGTTAGGTTAAGGTTAAGTTTAAGGTTAGGTTGAGGGTAAAGTTAATGTTAGGTTTAGGTTAGGGTTAAGGTTAAGGTTATGGTTAGGATAAGGTTAAGGTTAAGGTTAACGTTAGGTTATGGTTATGGTTAGAATAAGGTTAAGATTAAGTTAAGGTTTGGTCAAGGTTAGGGGTAGGTTATAGTTAAGGTCAAGGTTAAGGTTAGGTTAAGGGTAAAGTCAAGGTTAAGGTTAAGGGTTTGATCAATTTTAGGGTTAGTTTAAGGTTAAGGTTAAGGTTCGGTTAGGATAAAGTCAAGGTTTAGATTAGGTTAAGCTTACAAATTTATTCAGGTTAAGGTTAAAGTCAAGGTTAAGGGTTTATTTAGGTTAAGGTTATGTTAAGGTTAGGTTAAGGTTACGAGTTTATTCAGGTTAAGGTTAGGTTAAGTGAAGGTTAAGGTTAGGTTAATGTTAGGTTAAGGGTAAAGTTAGGGTTAAGGTTAGGGGAAGGTTAAGGTTAGGTTAAGGTTAAGGTTAGGGTTAAGGTTAAGGTTAAGGTTCAGGTTAGGGAAGGTTTAGGTTAGGTTAAGGTTAAGGTTAAGGTTAGGTTAAGGTGAGGGTTAGGTTATAGCTAAGGTTAAGGTTAGGTTAAGGGTAAGATAAGGTTAAGGTTAAGGTTAAGGTTAGGTTAAGGACAACGTCAAGGTTAAGGTTAAGGTTAAGGCCAAGGTTAAGGGTAAAGTTAAGGTCCGGGGTTTATTCATGTTAAGGTTAAGGCTAAGGTTAAGGTGAAGGTGAACGTTAAGGGTAAGGTTAAGGTTAAGTTTAAGGGTTTGGTTAAGGTTAGGGTAAGTTTAAGGTTAAGGTTAAGGGTTTGGTTAAGGTTAGGTTAAGGTTAAGGTTAAGGTTAAAGGTTTGGTCAAGCTTAGGGTTAGGGGTAAGGTTACGGTAAGGTTAGGGTTAAGGTTAGGGGAAGGTTAAGGTTAAATTTAGGTTAAGGCAAGGTTAAATTTAAGGTAAGGTTAAGGTTAACGTTACGGGTTTAGTCAGGTTAAGGTTAAGGTTAAGGGTTTGGTCAAGGTTAGGGTTAGGTTATAGTTAAGTTTAAGGTTAGGTGAAGGGTAAAGTTAAGGTTAAGGTTAAGAGTCAAGGTTAGGGTTAGGTTATAGTTAAGGTTTAGGTTAGGGTTAAGGTTAAGGTTAAGAATTTTGTCAAGGTTAGGGTAAAGGTTCAGGTTAAGAATTTTTTCAAGGTTAGGGTTATGGTTAAGGTTAAGGTTAAGGTTAAGGGGGTAGGGTTAAGGTTAAGGTTAGGGGAAGGTTAAGCTTAAGGTTAAGGTTAAGGTTAACTTTTTGGTCAAGGTTAGGGTTAGGTTATAGTTAAGGCTAAGGTTAAGGTTAAGTTTAAAGGTTTAGTGAGGTTAATTTTGGTTAAGGGTTTGGTAAAGGTTAAGTTTAAGGATTTGGTCAATGTTAGGGGTAGGTTATAGTTAAGTTTAAGGTTAAGGTTATGGGTTTAGTAAGGTTAAGGTTAAGAGAAAGGTTAAGGTTAAATTTAAGGGTTTGAACCTTTACCCTAACCTTAACCTTAACCTTAACCAAACCCTTAACCTTAACCAAACCCTTAACCTTAATATTAACCTTAACCTTAACCTTAACCTAACCTTAACCTTAATCTTAACCTTTCCATAAACATAACCTTAACCTTAACCTAACCTTAACCTTACCCTTAACCTTGACCTAACCCTATCCTTACCCTAACCATAACCTTAACTATAACCTAACCCTAACCTTAACCTTACCCTTAACCTAACATTAACCTTGACCTTGACCTTGACCTTAACCTTAACCTTAGCCTTGACCTTAACATCAAATTTAACTATAACCTAACCTAACCTTTACCATAACTATTACCTAACCCTAACCTTGACCAAACCCTTAACCTTAACCTTAACTTTAACCTTAACCTAATGTTAACCTTAAGCTTAAGCTTAACCTTCCTCTAACCATAACCCTAACCTTAACCTTAACCATCACCTTAACCCTTACCTTGACTTTACCCTTAACCTAACCTTAACCCCTTAACCTTAACCTTCCCATAGCCATAATCTTAACCTTGACATTTCCCTTAATCTAACCTTAAAATTAAGCATAACCTAACCCTAACCTTCACTAAACCTTAACCTTAACCTTAACTTAAACTTAACCTTAACCTTCACCTTTCCCTAACCTTAACCTTAACCTTAACCTTAACATTCCCATAACCATAACCTTAACCTTAACATTCCCACAACTATAACCTTAACCTTAACCTTGACCGTACCCTTGACCTTACCCTTAACCTTAACCTTGACATTGACCTTAACCATACTCCTAAACTTATCTTAACCTTAACCTAACCTTAACCTTAACTTTACACTTAACATTACCTTAACCATAACCTTAACCTTACCTTAACCTTAACCTTTCCCTTAACCTTACCTTAAACATACCTTAACAATAACCTTAACCTTAACCTTATCCTAACCTTAAACTTGACTTTACCCTTAACGTAAGCTTAACCATAACCTTATCTTTACCCTTAACCTTAACTTTAACCTTACTTAATCTTAACCATAACCTTAACCTTAACTTAACTATAACCTTAACCTTAACCTTAACCTAACCTTAACATTAACTTAACCTTCACCTTAACCTTACCCCCTTAACCTTAAACTTGACTTTACCTTAACCTAACCTTAACCCCTTAACCTTAACCTTACCCTTAAACAAACCCTTAACTTAACCTTAACCTTAACTATAACCTAACCTTAACCTTGAACAAAACTTACCCTTAAGGTCAAGCTTAAGGTTAGGTTAAGGTTAAGGTTATGGTTATGGGAAGGTTAAGTTTAGGGTTAGGTTAGGATTTGGTCAAGGTGAGGGTTAGGTTATAGTGAAGGTTAAGGTTAAGTTAAGTGTAAAGTCAAGGCGTAACCCTTAACCTTAACCTTACCCTTAACCTTCAACTTAAACTTAGGTGAAGGTTAAGGTCTTTGTTAAGGCTAAGGCTAAGGTTAAGGTTAAGGTTAATGGGGTAAAGTTAAGTTTAAGGTTAATGGGTTAAGGTTAAGGTTAAGGTTAAGGGTAAGGTCAAGGTTAAGGTTAAGGCTATGGTTATGGGAAGGTTAAGGTTAAGGCTAAGTTTACATTAAGGTTAAGGTTAGGTAAAGGTTACGGGTTTAGTCAGGTTAAGGTTAAGGTTAAGTGAACCTTAACCCTTAACCTTACCCAACCTTACCCTAACCTTAACCTTAACCTAGCCTTAACCTTAAATTTACCCTTAACCTAACCTTAACTTTAACTTTACCCATAACCTTAACCTAACCCGAACCTTGACCAAACCCTTAACCTTTACTTGACTAAACCCGTAACCTTAACCTTACCCTTAACCTTCACATTAACCTTAACTATAACCTAACCCTAACCTTAGCCAAACCCTTAACCTTAACCTTACCCTAACCTTAACCTTAACTTTACCCTTAGCCTAGCCTTAACCTTAGCTACAAGTACTGCAGCGAAAGCACATCAAGAAAAATACTCAGAGTAAATTGCAATCTGTTGAAGACCACTCTTTCATCCACAGAGTAAAGAAGTTGAATGCATAGATATTAAAATAGAATGGGCCTCGAGCCCCCATTCCTACTCTATTTTAATGTTTTATTTAGTGTTTCATCTACCTCCCCCACCCCTCTTTCAGCTATAAAACTCATGAAGAAACTCATTGAAAAGGTTGTTGATTGGATATCTGTGAATTGTAAGTTGTTTCTCTTGAGACATAGTTCTCTGTGTAAAATTGTAAGATAGGCTGAGGAAGATGTTTTCAGATTGAATATCAAGCTGTTGGTAATGCTGTACATGACTGGTGTTGCTCTTTAATATGACAAGCACATTTCTTTGGATCCTGATTTAAAGCAGCGGTGATGTTTATCTATATTTGTCCTTGTTTTCCTTTGTAGTTCATCATATTTCATTTCTTCTGGCACGCATCAGAAATCTGGTTTAGGATATACCCTCGCATGGTACCCTAATCTTTTGCTCTTCCTACCTTTAATGTTCTCTGCTATATGTGTTATCTGAGCACTGATTCAAGTTAATTTAACCATTGTAGTGGCTTATATTTACTACTAGCTAATGTATGAATTAATGAATCTATTCTTAGATGTTCTTGTTAGGATCTAATTGAATGAATTAGGATACTGGGAGTTTAGCACTCTGTCTCTGTCTCGCTAGGATCCTTTTCAATTAATTAAACCTTTCTAAGTTCCCTTAAGTTGGATACAAAAGCATTGATATTTCAAAGTCTCTCTTTGATCTCAGGTTTTCACCTTTGTGCTTAAATCCTTCATGTTTCCTTGTCTGAAGAGCTAACCTTTTAGGTTCTAGATCATAGGTTGTCCAATGGCATGTCCTGTCCCTGGATCTGATTCCTGAAGGGTCACCTTGGAGGTTTCCTTGCTTTCACCTTCTTTCTTTCCATTTCATGCCACATTATGTTGGGAAACTAGCTCCAAAAAGAGTAGAAAAGAGATATCAATGCCTTAGAAATAAGCCACTTCGAGGGGGAAACCTCCAATACATTACATGAATGAACAATTCTTGGATGATGCAAATGAACAAAACCTCCTTCTATATATAGGAGTCCATGGGGCCACAATGTAATCCTAGCCGACCTAAGAATAATAATTTAAAGGTACAATAATAAAAATATGGGGGTTACAGGGGTACAATAATAACAATAAGGGGGGATACACTAACATAATAAGGGGATATACTATTAATATAGGGACTTAGCATGCCCCTCTCCTTCAAACAAGTGTTGTCCTCAACACTTGATTATTTCTTGATGCTTCTGTATAAAATTCTCATCCTCCCATGTGAAATATTTTACAGGAAAGTTCTTCCACTTGCTGAGATACTCTGCAATTTATCGTAATTTTCGAGTTCTTGTTTCTATGACTACTTCATAACTTCTTTCGATGTGATGTTGATATTCCTATTGTTTCATTAGATTCTGCACCAAAGTTGGGTTATCCTTTGAGAGTTGGAGAACTTGTTGTTGATGCTCGATGCGATCTCCCATTAATTTATCATCCATATTTGTTGTTATTTTATCCTTCAAACCATCCAAATTAGCCTCTATTTCTGCTTTTAAACCATCTATTTCATCTTCAATTTCTCTTCGTAATATTGAAACTTGTTGCACTTGGTACCGTAATTTTGATATCTCATACTGCAACTCTTCCTCTTCATGCGTCATAGTATAGCTTTTTGAGGGATTAATGGGTATGGAATTATTTTTTGGAGGCATTATAGACCCAATACTAATAAAAATTCTAAAATATTCCCTTGGAATCAATTCAAATTGATTCTTCAAACAGGACTTATGCAATTCGGAAAAATACACACCTTTTTCTTGATTTGGAGGAGATCTATATTGAAATTGGATTATCTCTGTGATTGTAGCACTTCAATATTTTAATTTTGGTACCAAATTAGCCCTCTAAATTATATTTATAATGCCATAGTTCAGACCTAATTTTTATTCTCCAAGACAAAGTTGTGTCCAATCTCCCACAATGACCTAATTCTGGACTGGTTCAGTAGAACGAACTTGTAGGACTTTCCATGTGTCACTATTTCGTCCTTTGTCTCTGAAATTGATAGCCATGAAACTGCAGTTTGTGTACTTGTGACCACTTTTTACAGAACTCCAATCCAATTCCCAGAGAGAGAGTTATTTAACTTTTTTCACGATCACCTCTTTGAGATGAAATTCAGGAGCCTGAAAAAGCACTACCTTTCAAAGATCATATCTCCAAAAATATTGTGAACCAAGCTCTAAAATATTTTGACGACTTTCCTTAGGATTTCAGCTTCACACCATACAAATTTCAGATTCTGAACCTTCTTAGAAAAAAATTTATAGCTCAAATTCCATAATGACCTGTTTAGGAGCCTAAAAACAGACCTAAATTCCACAGATCATATCTCCGAAAATATTGCGACCCAATCTCTGAAATTTTTAGAGAATCTTCCTCAGGATTTCGGCTTCGCACCATAAAAATTTCAGCTTCTAAAACTTCGTAGAAAAAATTTTATAGCAAAAATGCCACGATGACATGTTTGGAGTAGCGAAACCATAGAATCCAAAGCTCTGATACCAAATGTTGGGAAACTAGCTCCAAAAAGAGTAGAAAAGAGATATCAACGCCTTAGAAATAAGCCACTTTGAGGGGGAAACCTCCAATACATTACATGAATGAAAAGTTCTTGGATGATACAAATGAATAAAACCTCCTTCTATATATAGGAGTCCATGGGGCCACAATATAATCCTAGTGGGGCCACAATGTAATCCTAGTCGACCTAACAATAATAATGTAAGGGCATGTTTTGTAACCAGCTCCAAAAATAGAAGAATGGAGATATCAATGCCTTATAAATAAGCCACTTCGAGGGGGAAACCTCCAATACATTACATAAATGAACAATTCTTCGATGATACAATTTAAAAAACCTCCTTTCTATATATAGGAGTCCATGGGGCCATAATGTAATCCTAGTGGGCCATAATGTAATCCTAGCGGACATAAAAATAATAATTTAAGGGCATAATAATAAAAAAATGGGGGTTACAAGGGTACAATAATAACAATAAGGGGGTTACATAACAACAATAAGGGACTATACTAGTAATATGGGGACGTAACATGGCCTTCTCCTTCAAAAAAGTTTTTTCCTCAATGCTTGAGTAGCTCTAGGTGCTTCTGTATAAAATTCTTATCCTCCCATGTAGAATCTTCAGTGGGTAAGTTCTTCCACTTGATGATATACTCTGAAATTGATCAATTCCGTAGTTGTCGAGTTCTTGTTTCCGTGACCGCTTCAGGCTCCAATATGATTTTTCCTTCCTCATCAAGTTCTGGAAATATTGTTTGAACTGGAAGATTTTCACCTATAACCTTCTTTAAGCATGAAACATGGAAAAATGGATGTACTTGCAAAGAAGCAGGAAGCTCCAATTTGTATGCCATAGTACCAATCTTTTGCAACACCTTGTAAGGACCATTGTACTTTGTCGATAATTTATTATCCTTCTTAGCTTGCTTGAGGGACATTTTTTTTATGGTTGTAGCCGTGAAAATACACAATCTCCTACATCAAAACTTCTCTCGCTGCGATGTTGATCTGCTTGTTGTTTCATTTGATTTTGTGCCAAATTCAGGCTATCCTTTAAGAGTTGGAGAACTTCTTGCTGATGCACGATGTGATCTTCCACTGCTTGAACCTTTGATTTTCCCTTAAAGATGATGTGATGGATGGTGGATGATATCCATAAAGTGCCATAAATGGGGTCATTTTTGTTGCAGTATGGAAGGAAGTGTTATACCACCATTCAGTGAGAAGTAACCACTTGACCCATTATGTTTGTTTATTAGATACAAAACAACGAAGATATCCTTCCAAACATTTATTTACTATCTCAGTTTGACCATCAGATTGAGGATGATAAGATGAGCTATGAGCTAATTGAGTACCCAAACAAGAAATAACTCCGTCCAAAAATTTCCAGTAAAAATGGGATCTCTGTCGCTCACAATAACCCTTGGGCTTCCATGTAGCTTTTGAATTCAGTCCATAAATGTAGTAGCAATCGTACTTGCTTTAAATGGATGAGATAATGCACAAAAGTGTGCATACTTGGTAAGTCTATCAACTACCACCATGATGACACTCTTTCCTTCGGACTTAGGTAAACCCGTGATAAAATCCATTGAAATCTCCTCCCAACGTTGACTTGGAATGGATAAAGGTTGTAGAAGTCCCGAGGTCTTAATTGTTTCCACTTTATTCTGCTGGCAAACCAAACATTCCGCCACAAACTTTTGAATATCAGATTTAAGGCCATCCCAAAAAAATTCTTTCTTCACCCTGTTGTAAGTTTTTAAAAATCCTGAGTGTCCTCCTAAAGGAGAAGTGTGCAATTCTAGAAGAATCTTTTGTTTTAGTTGGGAATTCTTACAAAGATATAAGCGATCTTTGTACCATAAGGAATCATTTTTCCAACTAAATGTATCAGATGTACTAGGATCTTGCTGCAACTTTTGAATGAGTGTCCATACATCTTTGTCCTTCTTCCATTCATCTCTTGCTTCGGTTATCCAATCTGGTTGGATAATAGAAATGGCACAAAGAAATTCTTCCACCTCTTCATTCTTTCTTGAGAGTGCATCTGCAACAACATTAAGCTTTCCTTTTTTGTAGATTATTTCAAATTCATAACCCAACATCTTTGTGACCCATTTTTGCTGCTCTTCTGAAGATAGTCTTTGCAACAAAAATTGTTTAACACTATCATGATCAGTTTTTACCTTAAAGTGTCTTCCCATTAGGTAAGTTCGCCATTTCTTTAGTGCATGCAGTATTGCTAACATTTCCTTCTCATAAATAGGTTTATGCAAATACTTTCCTTTGATTGGATGACTTTCAAAAGCAATGTGTATTCCTTCCTACATTAAAACTGCACCAATTCCATTTCTTGAGGCATCACATTCCACAATAAATGTTTTTGTGAATTCTGGCGTAGCTAAGACCGGTGCTAGGCACATTGCCTCTTTAAGATGTTCAAAGGCCTTAGATGCTTCAGGAGCCCATGAAAATGCATCTTTCTTCAATAATCTTGTTAAAGGTGTTGCTATTCTCCCATAATTATTAACAAACTTGCGATAATACCCTGTTAACCCAAGAAATCCTCGCAACTACTTTATGGTTGTGGGGGCTTTCCATTCCTTAATGGCTTTAATTTTTTTAGGGTCTACTTTAACACCCTCGTGAGATACAATATGACCCATATTTTCCACCTCTTGTATTCCAAAGAAACATTTGGATGTTTTTGCATATAATTATTTATCCTGCAATAGTTTGAGCACCCTATCAACATGTTCAACATGATCCTTCCAAGACCTACTGTAGATTAGTATATCATAAAAAAATAATAGTACAAATTTTCTAAGGAAGGGTTTGAAAATGGAATTCATCAACCCTTGAAATGTAAAAGGTGCATTGGTAAGGCCAAAAGGCATGACCAAAAATTCACAATGACCCTCATGAGTTTGAAATGTTGTTTTTGGAATATCTTCAGTCTTCATTCTAATTTGATGATATGTTGAACAACGATCCAACTTGGTAAAATAAATTGCTCCATGTAATTCATCCAATAATTCATCAATCATAAGAATGGGAAACTTGTATTTAATGGTGAGCTTATTGAGCTCCCTATAATCTGGACACATTCACCATGATCCATCCTTCTTGTGTACCAATACTAAAGGAGCAGAGAAATAACTTTGACTAGCTTGAATTATACCTGCCTCTAACATTTTTGGAATCATACGTTCAAGTTCACTCTTTTGGAAGTAAGGACATCTATAAGTCCTAATGTTTGGAGGAACACTTCCTAGAATCAAATGAATAGCATGATCATGATCACGAATAGGTGGGAGTCCTTTGGGAGTTTCAAACACCTTGGAATGATTGTCCAAGACTTGTTGGAGATCTACAGAAATAGATGATTTTGATGTTAGAACTTCTAGTGAGCATAATTGTGCAATTACGCCTCGTTGTTCTTTCTTTAGAAGCTTTGTCATGACATTAGAGCTTATTATCCTTCCTGGCTTCCCTTCAATACCCCGTAATTCGACTTCCTTTCCTTCTGAAAAAAATTTCAAGAAAAGTTCTTGAAAATTAAAAGCTACCGTCCCAAAGATTGTAACCATTGTACTCCTAGTACAACATCAACACCTCCCATAGGAATGGAAAGCATTGGACTAGTCAATACATATTCCCCCATGGTTAGCTTGATATTATGGCATTTTCCAGAACAATTTATAGTTTCTCCATTTGCAACCATCACTTGACATTCTGGTGCTGGGTATAGGAAACAATTTAATTCCTTGGCTACCTTACAATGAATAAAATTATGGGTGCTACCTGAATCAATCAACACTATTACCTTTTTCTTCTTGATTTGTCCTGCTATCTTGAGAGTTTGAGGAGTGGTAATTCCTGCCAGTGCATTACACGATATGGTCTGATTCATTTCTTCCTCTTCTAGGGCTGGTTCCTAGTGTATATCCTCTTCTTGTTCATTTTCTTCTTCCTCTTCACAATCTATGTAAAATAATTTCTTCTCAGCACACTTATGACCTTTAGTGTATTTTCTATCACAACTGTAGCAAAGCCCTTTTGCTCTTTTTTCTTCCAATTGTTGTGGTGTCAACCTTGTAGTTTGTGGAAATCTAGGCGTAGCAACACTTCCTTCTTTATAGAATTGAGTGGTAGGCTTCCTTATCGCCATAATTTTACATTCAACTTTTCTTGCCAACCTGAATGCCTTATCTAATGAATCAGGTTCCAGAACACGAAATTCGTGTTGTATGTTATCCTTTAAAGTTCCTATGAAGAGATCAATCCTGTGTTCCTCTGGAATATCAGTTACCCTTATATTCAATTTTTGAAATTCCTCAATGTGCTACCCCACTAAAACCTTTTGTTTGAGATTTATCAATTGGCTAAAGAAGGTGTTGCTCTTTGTATCCTCATAATGTGCTATCATTTCTTCCATAAAAATTGAGCAAGTGACAATTTTTTTACGGGAGAAAAGCCATCGATACCATACAAATGTATTTTGTTCTAAATGTAAAGTTGCAATGTGTACCTTTTGTGTGTTTTGAAGGTTATGGAGATAAAAATATTTCTCCATCTGTAGTATCCATGTTACAGGATCCTTTCCATAAAACTTCCTCATATCCATTTTTTGAATATGGTGGTTCTTCTTGCCAACATTGGAGTTTATGAAATCATGATTAGCATCTATTTTGTTCTCATCATGAGGTTCTTCTACTATCTTTTCACTATTAGGAAACCTTTCTTGTATCAACTTTGTCAAACCTTCGATGTCTGCTTTGAGATCATTCTTCATGCTTTCCATGTTGTCTTTCATGTCATCCATCATAGCTTCCATTTCATCCATCTTAGCTTCCACACCATCCATCTTAGCTTCCATTTCATTTTTTGTCGCTTTTTGCGAGAGTGAAATTTGTTGCACTTTCTCTTGTAATTTTGATAGATCATGTTGCAATTCTTCATCTTCATGATTCATAGTAGACCCTCCTGAAGGCTTAATGGGTGTTGAATTATTTTTACGGGGCATCTTTTAGAACCCAATATTGATATCTATTCTACAATATGCCCTTGGAATCAATTCAAATTGATTCTTCAAACAAGACTTATGCAATTCGGAAAAAAATTACACACCTTTTTCTTTCTTTTGAAGAGCTTGATATTGAAATTGGATTATCTCTGTGATTGCAGCACTTCAATATCTGAATTTTGGTACCAACGTAGCACTCTGAATTATCTTTCGAATGCCACAGTTCTGACCTGATTTCGATTCTCCAAGACAAATTTGTGTCCAATCTCCCACAATGACCTAATTATGGACTGGTTTAGTAGAGCGAACTTTTACGACTTGCCACGTGTCACTGTTTCGTCCTTTGTCTCTGAAATTGATAGCCGAGAAACTACAATCCATGTACTTGTGACCAATTTTTACGAAACTCCAATCCGATGCCCAGAGAGAGAGTTATTGAAATTTTCCTACGATAACCTCTTTGAGATGAAATTCAGAAGCCTGAAAAAGCACTACATTCCACAGATCATATCTCCAAAAATATTGCGAACCAAGATCTAAAATTTTTTTACTACTTTCCTCAGGATTTCAGCTTCGCACCATATAAATTTCAGATTCTGAACCTTCGTAGAAAAAACATTATAGCGCAAATTCCACGATGACCTATTTAGGAGCCTGAAAAAAGACCTAAATTCCACAGATCATATCTCCGAAAATATTGCAAAACAAGCTCTGAACTTTTTAGACACTATTCCTCAGGATTTCTTCTTCGCACCCTACAAATTTCAGCTTCTAAAACTTCGTAGCAAAAACGTTATAGCGAAAATGCCACGATGACCTGTTTGGAGTAGCGAAACCCTAGAATCCAAAGCTTTGATACCAAATGTTGTGTAACCAACTCCAAAAATAGAAGAATAGAGATACAAACGCCTTAGAAATAGGCCACTTTGAGGGGGAAACCTCCAATACATTACATAAATGAACAATTCTTCGATGATACAATTTACAAAACCTCATTTCTATATATAGGAGTCCATGGGGCCATAATGTAATCCTAGTGGGCCACAATGTAATCCTGGCCAACCTAACAATAATAATTTAAGGGCATAATAATAACAAAATGGGTGTTACAAGGGTACAATAATAACAATAAGGGGGTTACACTAACAACAATAAGGGACTATACTAGTAATATAGGGACCTAATAGGGCATAATAATGACAATATGGGGGTTACAGGGGTACAATAATAACAATAAGGGGGGCTACACTAACATAATAAGGGGCTATAATATTAATATAGGGACTTAACACATTATCATCTTTAAGATCCAATGCTTTAAATGACTAGCCCAATTGAAAACCTGCATATTGAATAACAAGCAAACCCTTTCCTGACTCCATTACAGAATGGTCTCGAGTGTTCCTTGAAATCATCCCTCCTTTGCCTAAAATCATCTTTGCACATCCTTGCCTCACATTGAACCCTTCCTTTCCGAATCCAAATAATCAATCAAACAAACACGTGCCTACAACTAGCCTAATATCTTAACACAGAGCTTAAAGGACATAAAACCTTAGCCTATATAGAGAGATCCCTCTCTGGACCTAGGAGGGCTAGACCCTGAGGTTTGAAAGTGGTTCTGATGTTGTCTCATCTTTTGGTATTGCCAATATTTCCAAAACATGGGAACCCCAACATAATGGTGACTTCGCTGGGGAATTTCTGAGTATTTTCCACCTTACTACATCACAAGAGCCTCAGAAATCCAACAATCTCTGGTTAGGTTGGTATTGAAACAATTCCACTTGCAATTCACTTTCTGCACCATTTGTTGTGTTTCTCTCACACTCTTAGATAGAGTCTGGAAAGGGCCAGATAGCCTCCAGATCTCACTTTCTTTTAGAGGTGAAATACCTGGTAAAATCCCTCCCAGTCCATCTCTGGTTAGAGTTTGCTGTGTTTTGAGGATATCCTTGAAAAGTGACATTACATAAGCACTGTGGTGAATAGTGTACCTCCTAGAAATATTCTAGACCTTCCACTTGGCGACTCCATAGTTCCTTAAGGATCAAAGACTCCACTGGTGATTAGTAGGCCTGCTGATTATCTTAGTTCACATACGACTCCACTGGGAGACCAGAGTCCACAACAACATCAGCCATAACAGAACTAACAAGTAGGGTTAAGTTGCTTTATTGGAAAACAACATTTTGGCTTCAAGAAACATTCACACAAGAGCTTACCCTGACCCAAAACCACCTGAAATAGTTGAAAACCCTAAGATAATTCTCAGGAAATCCCCTATACTTAAAGTACCAACTATTTCCAGACACATCCATAGAGCTAACTTTGCACCAGAAGACTTTACATCTCTACCAGAAGACTTTACTGCAAAATAGTCTACCACAACTCAACATCATGTAGATAGGATGGAAGATTCTTTTGACTACATGGAGATAGATGATGATACAGTCAAAATGAGAATATTTTCCTAGAGCTTAGGAGGTGATGTGAAGAAATGGTTTAAGGGCCTACCTCCTAATAGCATCCAAGATCTACCCTCCTTATATCAGACCTTCATAAATAAATGGGAAGTTAATGCCAACCCTCTCCAAATCTTAGCAGAATACAAGAACCTGAAAAGAAACGCAGGAGAGAGTGTCCATGACTACTCTAAAAGGTTTAACAATGTTTATAATACTCTTCCTCCACATATGAAACCTCCCCAAGGTATGGCTTTAGTGAAATACCTTGAAGGCTTTGATGCTGACATGGCCTACCAGCTTAGGGAGAGAGATTACAACACATTGGAAGACGTGCAAAAATGAGCAGTCAATGTAGAGGCTAACCTGATTGAGAATAAGGAAAGAATGAGGGCTGAGAAAAGGGTGACATATAAAGATGACAATGTAGCTTCCACATCTGACCCCAATTATGATCGTCTATCTAAAAACATGGAAAAGATACAGCAAATGATGGAGAAAATGGTTGTCACAGTGAGTAATCAGAACAAAAACCAAAATCATAACCAGAACTAGAACTTTAGAAGGAACAATACCACTCCCAACAGACAAAGAGACTCAAACCAATAAGTCATACCCCTTTTTCAAGAGGACTTCCTTGATGAAGATTAGGGGATTATAGAAGAGTCTGAGGAAAACATGATAAATATGTTTGAGACAGACAACTCAATCCACAATTGTTCCATAGAAGAAGATCAACCTTCACCCTCATATTGGGATGAGGAAATATTAGAATCTGAGGATTACAGACTTGGATTTGAAAATGCCATCATGCAGGTCAGAGAACAGTATAAACTTAGGAGCAAAAAGAGCTTAGAAAATTCCAAACCCGAAGCTTCTGAGATTACCATTAAGAAAAAGCCTGAGAAAACTTCTAAAGTAACTGCTGAAAGTAAAAAATCAACAACTGAGAGTTCTGGGAAGAAAAAAGAAAGAGACCACCAAAATACCGAAAAACAAAGTCAACCGACTAGCAGCACTAGCACTGCAGTTAGTGCTCCTGGTAAAACAGTCCCCAACACTGTACATAGTGAGAATCAGCCCACTGATTCAGCCACTAAGGTAGTGGCTAACAAAACAGAGTCGAGTATCACAAAGAGTCAGTCCATATTTAATTTGGAGAATGAGATTGCTAAAATTAAAATTTTTGTACCACTCTCTGAGTTTGCCACTCAAGATGTATATAAAGGCCAAATTGTAAAAGCATTAAATCTAGGGGAAAACAGTGACACTGTCAATCTGAGTGATGATCAAATAGCCCTTTTGTTTGTTCCAAATATATAAGGGAAGTTTCAAGAAGGGGTAGTAACTCCTTTTTATATCAGTCTCAATATCCATGAAAATATCCTTCACAACGCAATGCATGACTCTGGGGCCTCACACAAATTAATTCCCAAGGTAGTTATGGAGCGGTTAGGCCTAGAGATAACCCGTCCTTATAAAGACCTATATTCATTTGATTCTAGCAGGGTAAAGTTTCTTGGCCTGATCAAAGACCTGTGTGTGAGCTTTACCCAGATTTCAACAAAATGTATGGTTATGGATGTTGTAGTGGCATATGTGCCACCTAAGTACGACATGTTTCTATCAAGGTCATGGGGAGCCAAGCTACACGGTACAATGTAGATGGATGGGGCATATGCCACAATCCCTGTTTTTAGCCAGCTTAGGAGACTGTATAGAGAGGCAAAAATGAAATTCTTGGTCAGCAGCCCTGAAAAGCCTGAAAATTCTCCTATGTAATCTGTACACATAGATCTGGACTCCTTTATCCTTTGCAATGATGAATCCTTAAAAGATCCAGAGCTAGAAAACAGAGATACAAACAATAGGGAAGAGCCCATAGTTTTCAACATAATGGCTGCTCTAGACTTAAAGGAAAACAAAGATGAAACCTGTGGATAGTGCACTGAAAATGAAACTCCCAAGGAAACAAGAAACACAATTCAAACATCTAACTAGTCAGCGCTCTGAACTCCATTCGCATCGTGAAGGGAAAAACCCTCCACACCTCGAAACAGACCCTCCATTGTAGCATAACCATGAAACTAATGTTGGTAAAGAAATCAATGATAAACCTGAGCAAGAACCTTTGTGGGAAATGAATGTTGATGGGTCCTATACTAGAAAAACTACATGAGCAGGAGTGTGGGTAAATAACACAGAGAGTGACTATGCAAAGAGCCATGCCTTGAATCTGAACTTCAAATGTACAAATAATATCACAGAGTATGAGGCTCTTATCCTAGGCTTGAATCTGTTAAAAAAATTAGGAGCTTGTAGGATAGCTATGCATAGAGACTCTAAGTTAATCATCAAACAAGTGAATGGTGAATACACAACGAAACACCCTAGGCTGAGAGCATGCAAGAATGACACTATGGATTTATTGAAGACCTTTGTGGAATATGAACTACTGTTTATTCCTAGGAGTTGGAATGTAATTGTGAATGGATTAGCATGTATAGCTAGTTCATATCACAAGCCTCCCAGTGACCAACAAATCATCATTCAGACGAAGTTCAGACCTACAGTACCTGATAATGAGAAATATTGGCAGGTTTTTGAAGGAGATAAGCAGATTGAGGATTTCCTGATAGGCAGGAACGAGTTTGAATTTTCTCATTCAGACTCTAAGTCCAATGATAGCTGCCTAAGTGAAGAGCCCTCAGACGAGGAAGAACCACCTTGTAACATAGAAATAACAACTTTAAACGAAAAAATTGGAAATCCAACCGAAGAATGTAAAAATGCAGATAATGAGGAAATAGAGGTGCTACAAGAAAAGTATAACAACATACCCCAAGTTCTGGCACCTTTAGAGGACCTTTTTGACTTTGACGATGTAGCAAAAAATCCCACCATAAAACACGTAGACTCGGACGTTGAGGAATGCAACATAGGCACTGAAGACAAGCCTAGTATGGTTAAGTTGGCTAAGTCCTTACCCGCATACATGAAAAAGAAATATATTGACTTATTCAAGGAATTCATTGATGTGTTTCCCTGGAGCTACGAGGACTTGAAGGCCTATGACACAAAAATAATAGAGCACAAAATACCTTTGAAAGAAAATCAAAAACCCTTCAGACAAAAACTTCGCAGGATAAACCCAAAACAATTGCCTGCAGTAGAAAAGGAAATAAAGAAGATGTATGAAGCAGTAATAATAGTTCCTGTGAGGTTCTCTGATTGGGTCTCAAACCTTGTAGCTGTGAGAAAGAAAACAGGTGAGATAAGGTTGTGCATGGATTTCAGGAACCTTAACAGAGCCTCACTTAAGGACAATTATCCCTTACCAAAGATGGAACATATCCTATAGAGGGTAGTTGGCTCAAGGCAGATCTCCCTATTAGATGGTTTTTTAGGTTACAACCAAGTTCTAGTACTTCCAGAAGATCAACTCAAAACAACTTTTACCACTCCATGGGGCACTTTTATGTATGTAAAAATGCCTTTTGGACTGATCAACGCCGGTGCAACCTTCCAACAAGCGATGGACATCGCTTTTTCAGATGAAATTGGTAACTTCATTTTCATCTATCTGGATGATATAACAGTCTACTCCAAGACTGATGAGGAGGACCTAAAACATCTGAGAAGAGTGTTTGAAAAATGTAGAAGGTTCGGTCTGTCATTGAATCCTAAAGAGACTGTATTTCGGCTGCAAGAAGGTAAGCTTCTCAGCCACATTATATATGAGAAGGGAATTAGGATAGACCCACAAAGAGTTGAGGGAATACTACAAATCACACACCCGAGAAATATTAAAGAGTTATATTCCTTCATTGGTAAAATTAAATTCCTAAGGAGGTTTATTCCCAACTTAGCTGAACACCTTAGAAATATGACTAATATGATGAAAAAAGGTGTGGGGGTTAAGTGGACTGTTGAGGCTAAAAAATATTTTGAATCAGTTAAACTTGCACACACCCGGGATCCTGTCCTAATCAAACCTGATTTCTCAAAGGATTTCCTGATCTTTTCATTTTCCTCTGAGCATACAATGGCTGCAGTTTTGCTGTAGAAAAATCTAGAGGGAATGGAACAGCCCATTTCTTTCTTCAGCAAAGCTCTGAGGGATGCACCCTTGAAATATAATATAACGGAAAAACAGGCCTATGCCTTGGTAAAGGCCTTGAAAGACTTTAGGGTGTACATACTACATTCCCACACCATATCCTACGTGCTAAACATAGTGGTGAAAGACATTCTATCCCAAGACCCAGATGGGAAGAGGGGAAAATGGATTACCATGATTTTAGAGTATGAATTGGAAATAAAACCCACAAAACTGGTCAAAGTTCAAGGCTCAACTAATGGTTGAATCAAATTTACAAGCCCTTGACATAAACATGGTAGATGTATTAGATGAGCAGGAAGGATTTCCTGACCCTATTGTTGAGGAGAAATTTCAAAACTCTCCTTGGTATTTTGACATCCTGTATGTGATCACAAACCTTAATGCCCCTCCTAAACTATAAAAAACTAAGGCCAAATTCCTAAAGCTAAAAGCTAGAAACTACTGCATATTGAATGAATTTTTATACTGGAAAAATGTAAATGGTCTATTGCTTAAATGTTTTCCTGAAACTGAAGCAGAGAAGATTAAATAGGAGTTCCATGCAGGAGAGTGTAGAGGCCACCTGAACTGGAAAGCCACTCCTAACAAAATACTCAGATTTGGCTATTTTTCGCCTATACTTTTCAATGACATCCATAAGATGATAATTGCCTGCCATAAATGCCAGATTTTTGAAGGCAAAAGAAAGCTTCTCCCTCTACCTTTACAACCCATCACTGTTGAAGGTCCCTTTATGCAATGGGGCCTAGATTTCATAGGAGAAATACACCCTGTTTCTTCTGCACAACACAAGTGAATCCTCACAGCCACAGACTACTTCACAAAGTGGATAGATGCCATACCTTCTAGGAATGCCACAGATTATGTTATCATTAATTTCCTAGAAGACCACATCCTCTCTCGGTTTTGCTACCCAAGAAAAATAATCACTGATAATGCTGTTGCTTTTGCTTCCGATAAAATGATTGATTTTTGTCACAGGTATCAAATATCACTTAGTCATTCAACTACTTATTACCCACAAGGTAATGGGTTAGCTGAATCATCAAACAAGAGGTTTGTGAAAATTATCAAAAAACTACTTGAAGAGAACAAGAAGTCCTGGAACAAAAATTTAGTGCATGCTTTGTGGGCTGACAGACTTACAATAAAGAAATCCACTGGCATGTCACCTTACCAGCTTGTCTATGGAACAGAAGCAGTGTTTCCTACCAGCCTTGGGGTACCAGTGATTAAACTTTTCCAAGAGATTCAGACAGAAGAATACAGTATGGTGAGGAGGATAAACCAAACAATTCATCTCCAGAAAACAAGGGAAGAGGTCTATAACAGAGCCCTGACGATCTAGGAAAATATAAAGAAGTTGTTCGATAAGAGGACCAAGGCCTAAGATTTCAAAATAGAAGACAAAGTTTTGAAGTGGGACTCCAGAAGAGAAGAAAAAGGAAAAAACGACAAGTTTTACAGTTTGTGGCAGGGTCCATACATCATCCAGGCCACTGTTGGTCCAAATGCATTTTTCCTGCAAGAGCTAGATGGTACAGATTTTTTTGGGGGTCCTATCAATGGCAGGATGCTCAAACATTACTACTAATGATTTCCAATTTCCAGTTTCCATTTCCATTGTAAATACCATTTCCATGTTATGTTTTCAAGAAAAAGAGAAAATGCTTCAAAAAAGAGAGAAGAGAGGTTCATACATGCTCAAAAAATGAGCCTCCAAAGTGCAAATATTGGCTCTAAAATGATCAAAATATGAGCCAAAAGAAGTGAAGAATCAGATCTAACAAGCTCAAAACTTGAGTCACAAAGTAAATCAGGATGCTTCAAAGTTTTGAATTTCAAGCCTTCAAGATTTTTTTTTCAAATCTCTGTAATTTCAGTCCATTTGCAACTGTCTTTATGCCTTGGACCCACAGAAAACTAGACTATCTAATCCTAGTTTTACTGTTTTTAAATTTCTATTGTAGAATGTAGAGAAGAAATATGTTGGACAGTTTAATCCCAGTAGATATTAGATTAGGTAGAGAAAAATGTGAGGCCTACAGTTTAATCTGGTCCCATGGAGTGATAAGGATAGAATTAGATTAGTGTGTTCCCATTTTCAATAAAAAATGATGAAGAAATTCTGCAAATTCAAATGCACCTTGAAGAAAAATGTTAGCACTATAGGATAGGTAGGTAGATTGTTTGGGGAATGTGTTCTGCTGATTAATGTCCATCATGTTTGTAACAACTGAAATCAAAGAAGGAAAGATGGCTGAAGGATCAGGCATCTGGACTACTCCAAAGATTTATTTTATGAATTCTTGACTCCTTCATGAAGAAGCCATCCCCATGTAGAGCCACTGTTAGCCACCTATGAATTTTTTGTCAAAGAAAACAGGTGGATAAATTGTTTTATGAGCCTTCAAGAGATACATTTCTCATGAAAATATCTCATCCTTGAAGCCTCTGTGTGTCCATCGCCTTTAGAAATATCCTCACTGTTGTTTCCACCCAAAAAGCCTCACTTAATGTAAAAGATTGTGCTAAAAAAGGCCTTCATTTGCCCCTTGTATTCCTGCCGAATGTCCCATTTAAACCCTTTTCCCCTTTTTCAAAGTCTCCCTTTTTACCCCAAAATCCCTTCCTAAAACCTCTACATCATCTCCAAGCCCCGTTAAGCCTTGAAAACACCCATTTTTTGGCTTAATAACCCCTTTTCCTCTCTACCGTTACCCCTTTTTGGCCTTAAATGCATTGAAAATAGACCAAAAAGCCCATTTTCTACTATATGCAGGTTAGCCCCTTCGGCCTAGCCCCGAAACCACTTCCCCATGTTACCCAGTGCCAATACCAGGCGCCAAAGCATAAGGCACTTATCGTAATTGGGTAACCGGTTGGGAGCCCATTCCTATGTTAAAACAAAACTCCGATGTGATGATGCTTCTGTTCTATGGGTCTTGGGAGTGTTTTTCTTCACCGTCGATCTTACTAAGATATGACGGCCCGCGCAACCTCACTCGAATTGCAATCGCAATTCTCAGGTGGTGCCAACCCTCTGCCATTTGCAATTGCAATCCTCTGATGCAATCTCCATCTCCGATCTCACATAAAATCCAACGGTCACAGGCCAATCGCTCCATCGCCCATCGGAGTGTTGACCCTCCCATCGCTTTCCCCTGATTAGATCGCAGCCGTCGATCTCCTCCTGAGATCCGATGGTCCTGTTTGAATCACCCTCTGCCCACGGCTGGGTCCCACCGTATCAAACCATTCCATATGTTTCATTACATTTTCATCCGATTTCTTTGTATTTCATTCAAAGGTCAAATTTCAAATGTTGCATTAAAATTTGTTGCATTCCGCCAAAATTTCACCAGACCATTTTCCCACTGTTTCGCCGCATTTTTCACCATTATCCCACATTTTTCCACCATTTTCCATTCACATTCACTATTTTCACCATGATGCACTGTCATTCTCACAAGTCCTCCACTGCATTTGACCCCATGCATGGATCTCTTAACATGTTTATGTGTTTTGTAGGATTACGGGCAGTAAAAACTGCCATTGCTCACAGTTGCTATTATAGTGGTACAGAGCACAGAGAAAGTTGGGTTCAAAGCCTGATATTACAGAGAAGAGCCTGAGAAGGTGCTTATAGTACAATTTTCATTAAAGGAGAGAATTCAACTCTGCAAAACCCCTCCAGCGCCACTAAAGGTCACATTTCACAGACAGAGACAATCATGAAGCGACAAAGAGTATCAGTACAGAGTTAATGAGTTCTAATGCACATTATTGAATATCTTAAGCCTTAATTCATTATTTTAAAGGCAAGGTATCAAATTGAAGACCTCACGAAATCACACAAAAGGCCTAATGAGGCCTAACGCGCGGAAAACAATATCATCAAGGTTTCACATCATCAGAAGTTTCCTCCTGAGAAAGGACACAGTACTTATATTATATTAATCCACATTGTGTCCATAAGAAGATTTCCTCCCTGACAGCAGTCCTAATGCTAGCCAGAATGAATTTTTTACATAGTATGCCAAACTTGAAGTAGTTTATCTGCCTTTTTTTTATTCACCAGAGTGCTACAAGTACTGCAGCGAAAGTACATCAAGAAACATACTCCGAGTAAATTGCAATCTATCGAAGACCACTCTTTCATCAAAAGAGTAGAAAAGTTGAATTCATATACATTAAAACAGAATGGGCCTCGAGCCCCCCTTTCTACTCTATTTTAATGTTTCATTTAGTGTTTCATCTACCTCCCCCGCCCCTCTTTCAGCTATAAAACTCATGAATAAACTCATTGAAAAGGTTGTTGATCGGATATCTGTGAATTGTAAGCTATTTCTCTTGAGACATAGTTCTCTATGTAAAGTTTTAAGATAGGCTGAGGAAGATGTTTTCAGACTGAATATCAAGTTGTTGGTAATGTTGTACATGACTGGTGTTTCTCTTTAATATGACAAGCACATTTCTTTGGATCCTGATTTAAAGCAGCAGTGATGTTTTTCTATCTTTGTCCTTGTTTTCCTTTGTATTTCATCATATTTCATTTCTTCTGGAATGCAACAGAAATCTGGTTTAGGATATACCCTCGCATGGTACCCTAAGCTTCTTCTCTCCCTGCCTTCAATGTTCTCTGCTATATGTGTTATCTAAGCATTGATTCAAGTTAATTTAACTAGTGTAGTGGCTTATATTTACTGCTAGCTGATGTATGAATTAATGAATCTATTCTTAGATGTTCTTGATAGGCTCTAATTGAATGAATCGAGATATTGGGAGTTTAGCACTCTGTCTCTGCCTCACTAGGATCCTTTTCAATTAACTTAACCTTTCTAAGTTCCCTTAAGCTGGATAACAAAGCATTGAGAGTTCAAAGTCTCTCTTTGATCTCAGGTTTTCACCATTGTGCTTAGATCCTTTATGTTTCCTTGTCTGAAGAGTTAACCTTTTAGGTTCTGGATCACAGGTTTTCCAATGGCATGTCCTGTCCCTAGATCTGATTCCTGATGGGTCACCTTGGATGTTTCCTTGCTTTCACCTTCTTTCTTTCCATTTCATGCCACACTATCATCTTTAAGATCCAATGCTTTAGATGACTAGCCCAACTGAAAACCTGCATATTGAATAGCAAGTAAACCCTTTCCTGACTCCATTGCCCAATGGTCTCGAGTGTTCTTTGAAATCATCCCTTATTTTCCTAAAATTCTCTTTGCAAATCCTTGCCTCACATTGAACCCTTCCTTTTTGATTCCCAACAACCAAACAAACAATCAATCAAACAAACCCGTGCCTACAACTAGCCTAATATCTTAACACAAAGCTTAAAGGACATAAAACCTTAGCCTATATAGAGAGATCCCTCTTTAGACCTAGGAGGGCTAGATCCTAAGGTCTGAAAGTGGTTTTGATGTTGTCTCATCTTTTGGTATTGCCAATCTTGCCAAAATATGGGAACCCCAACATAACCCTTAACCTTAACTTAACCTTAACATAACCTTAACCTTAACCTTAACTATAACCTAAACCTAACCTTGACCAAACCTTACCCTTAAGGTCAAGGTTAAGGTTAGGATAAGGGTTTGGTCAAGGTTAGGGTTAGATTATAGTAAATTTTAAGGTTAAGTTAAGTGTAAAGTCAAGGCGTAACCCTTAACCTTAACCTTGACTTTACCCTTAACCTAACCTTAACCTTAACTATAACCTACCCCTAACCTTGACCTTAACTTTACCCTTAACCTTGACCTTAACCTTAACCTTAACCTTAACCTTAACCTTAACCTTATCTTACCCTTAACCTTAACCTTCCCAAACCCTTAACCTTAAACTTAACCTTAACTTGACTAAACCTGTAACCTTAACCCTAAACTTAACCTAACCTTAACCTTATCTTAACCTTTACCTTAACCTTAACCTTAACCTTAACTTTGGTTAGGTAAAGTTAAGGTTAAGGTTAGGGTTAGGTTATAGTTAAGGTCAAGTTAAGGTTACAGGTTAAGGTTAAGTTCAAGGTTACCTAACCTTAACCTAACCTTAACCTTGACCTTAACTATAAACTAACCCTAACCTTGAACAAATCCTCAACCTTCACTTTAAACTTAACCTTAACTATAACCTAACCCTAACCTTGACCTTAACCTTAACCTAACCTTAACCTCAATCTTAAATATAACCTAACCCCAACCTCGACCTTAACCTTAACCTTAACCTTAACCTTTTCATAACCATAACCATAACCTTAACCTTTGCATAACCATAACCTTAACCTTGACATTACCCTTAACCTAATCTTAACCTTAACCTAACCTTAACTTTAACATTTCCCTAACCTTAAGGGATAAGCTAACCCAAACCTTGACCAAATCCTTAACCTTAACCTTAACCTTTGCTTTACCCTTAACTTTGACCTTGACCTTGACCTTTACCTTAACCTAACCTTATCTAACACTTAACCTAACCTTAACCTTAACTCTAACCTAACCCTAAAATTGACCAAAAGCTTAACCTTAACGTTAAAACTTAACCTTTACCTTGACCAAACCCTTACCTTAACCCAAATTTAACCTTAACCTTCCCCTAACCTTAACCTTACCCTTAACCCTAACCTTAACCTAACTAAACACGTAACCTTAACCTTAACCTTACCCTTAACCTTCACCTTAACCTTAACTTTACCCTTAACCTTCACCTTACCCTTAACCTTCATCTTAACCTTAAGCTTAACCTTACTAAACCCCTAACCTTAACCTTAACTTTACCCTTAACCTTGACCTTACCCTTAACCTTCACCTTAAACTTAGCCTTAACCTTGACCAAACCCTTAAACTGACTAAACCCGTAACCTAAGGGTAAAATTAAGGTTAAGGTTAGGGTTAAGTTTAAGGTTAAGGTTAGCTTAAGGTTAACCTTGACCTTGACCTTAACCTTAACCTTGACCTTAACTACAACCTAACCTTAACCTTAACTTTAACCATAACCTTAAACTTACCCTTAACCTAATCGTAACCTTAACCTTAACCATAACCTTATCCATAACCTTAACCTTACCTGTAATCTTCACCCTTAACCTTAACCTAACCCTAACCTTGACCAAACCCTAAACCTTAACCTTAACATGACTAAACCCTTAACCTTGACCTACCGTAACCTTAACCTTACCTTAACAGAACTTAACTTTGACCTTAACCTTAACCTTAATCATAACCTTACCCTTAACCTTAACCTTACCTTAACCATAACCTTAACCTTAACCTTAACCTAACCTTACCCTAGCCATAACCTCAACTTTACCCTTAACGTCACCTTAACCTTGACCTTAAGGTTAGGGTTAGGTTAAGGGTAAATTTAGGGTTAAGGTTAGGTTAAGGTTAAGGTTAAGGTTAGGTTAAGGGTAAGGTTAAGGTTAAGGTTAAGGTTCAGGTCAAGGTTAGGGTTAGGTTAAGGTTAAGGGTTAAAGTTAAGGGTAAGGTTCAGGTTAAGGTTAGGGTAGGTTAAGGTTAACGGTTTAGTTAAGGTTAACGTTAGGTTAAGGTTAATGTTAAGGTTACGAGTTTATTCAAGTTAAGGTTAAGGCTTACCCACTTAACCTTAACCTTAACCTAACTATAACCTTACCTTATCCTAACCTAACCTTAACCTTCACATTGACCTTAACCTTAACTTTAACTTTACCCTAACCTTAAGGGTTTAGTCAATTTAAGGTTAAGGTTAAGGGTTTGGTCAAGTTTAGGGTTAGGTTATAGTTAAAGTCAAGGTTAAGGTTAGGTTAAGGTTAAGGTTAAGTTAAGGTTAACTTTAAGGGTTTGGTCAAGGTTAGGGTTAGGTTATAGTTAAAGTTAAGGTTAAGGTCAAGGTTAAGGTTAAGGGTTTGGTCAAGGTTAGGGTTAGGTTATAGTGAAGGTTAAGCTTAAGTTAAGGGTAAAGTCAAGGTTAAGGTTAGGTTAAGGGTAAAATTAAGGTTAATGTTAAGGTTTTGTCAAGGTTAGGGTTAGGTTATAGTTAAGGTTAAGATAAGGTTAAGGTTAGGTTAAGCTAAAGGTTAGGTTAATGGTAAAGTTAAGGTTAGGGTTAGGGTAAGGTTAGGGTAAGGTTAAGGTTAGGGTTAGGTTAAGGTTAAGGTTTAGGTTAAGGTTAATGTTAAGGTTAAGGGTAAGGTTAAGTTCAAGTTTAAGGTTAAGTAAAGTTTAAGGTTAAGGTTAATGTTAAGGGTTTGGTCAAGGTTAGGGTTAAGTTATAGTTAAGGTCAAGGTTAAGGTTAAGGGTAAGGCTATAGTTAGGTTAAGGTTAAGGTTAGGTTAAGGTTAAGATAAGGTTAAGGTTAGGATTAGGTTAAGGGTAAAGTCAAGGTTAAGTTTAAGGTTAGGGTTACGGGTCTTAACCTTAACCTTCACTATAACCTAACCTTAACGTTAACCTTAACCTGAATCTTTACCCTAACCTTAACCTTGACCTTAAATATTACCTAACCCTAACGTTAAGGGTTTGTTCAAGGTTAGGGTTAATTTATAGTTAAGTTCAAGGTTAAGGTTAGGTTAAGGGTAAAGTTAAGGTTAAGGTTAGGTAAGGGTAAGGTTAAGGTTAAGGTTAAGGTTAAGGTTAACTGTAAAGTCAAGGTTTAAGTTATGGTGATGGGAAGGTTCAGGTTAAGTTTAAGGTTAAGTTAAGGATAAGGTTAAGGTTTGGTAAAGGTTAGGGTTAGATTATAGTTAAGTTCAAGGTTAAGGTTAGGTTAAGGGTAAAGTCAAGGTTAAGGTTAAGATTAGGTTAAGGGTAAGTTTAAGGTTAACGTTAATTGTAAAGTTAAGGTTGAGGTTATGGTGATGGGAAGGTTAATGTTAAGCTTAAGGTTAAGTTAAGGTTAAGGTTAAGGTTTGGTCAAGGTTAGGGTTATGTTATAGTTAAGGTCAAGGTTAAGGTTAGGTTAAGAGTAAAGTCAAGGTTAAGGTTAGGTTAAGGTTAAGATTAGGTTTAGGGTAAAGTTAAGGTTAAGGTTAACGGTTTGGTGAAGGTTAGGGTTAAGTGTTATGGGTTTAGTGAGGTTAATGTTAAGGTCAAGGTTTTGGTCAAGGTTAGGGTTAGGTGTTATGGGTTTAGCCAGGTTAAGGTTAAGGTTAAGGGTTTGGTCAAGGTTAGGGTTAGGTTATAGTTAAGGTCAAGGTTAAGGTTAGGTTATAGTGAAGGTTAAGGTTAATATAAGGTTAATGTTAAATTTAAGGTTAGCATTAGGTTATAGTTAAGGTTAAGGTTAGGTTAATGGTAAAGTTAAAGTTAAGGTTAGGTAAGGGTAAGGTTAAAGTTATAGGTTTAGTCAGGTTAAGGTTAAGGTTAAGGTTAAGGTGAAGGTTAGGTCATAGTTAAAGTTAAGGTTATAGTTAAGGTAAAGGTTAAGTTTAGGTTATATTTAAAGTTAAGGTTAAGGTAAATATTAAGGTTGAGGTTAAGTTTATGGGTCTTAACCTTAACCTTCACTATAACCTTAACCCTAACCCTAACCTTAGATATAACCTAACCCTAACCTTGAATAAACCCTTATACTTAACCTTAACCTGACTAAACCCGTAACCATGACCTTAACCTTACCCTTAGCCTTCACCTTAACCATAACTTTACCCTTAACCTAACCTTAACCTTAACCTTACCCCCTTAACCTTAACCTTAACCTTAACCTTATCCTAACTAAACCCGTAACCTTAACCTTAACCTTAACCGAAACTTAAGGTAAGGTTAAGGTTAGGTTAAGGTTAAGGTTAAGTTAAGGGTAAAGTCAAAGTTAAGGTTAGGTTAAGGTTAAAGTTATGGTTAGGGTTACGGGTTTAGTCAGGTTAAAGTTAAGGTTAAGGGTTTGGTTAAGGTTAGGTTAAGGTTAAGGTTAAGGTCAAGGTTAGGGTTAGGTTGAGGTTAAGGTTAAGCTTAGATTTAGGGTAAATTTAATGTTAAGGTTAGGTTAAAATTAAGCTGAAGGTTAAGGGTAAGGTTTAGGTATTGTTAGGGTTAAGGTTAGGGGAAGGTTAAGGTAAGGATAAGGTTAAGGCTAGTTTAGGTTAGGTTAAAGTAAGGTTAAGGTTAATGTTAAGGTTATTATAAGGTCAAGGGCTTAATTGTACCCTGAACCTTAACCTAACATTAACCCTAACCTTAACCTTCACCTTAACTATAACCTAACCCTAACCTTAACCTAACCTTAACCTCAACTTTAACCTTAACCTTACCCTAGCATCAACCATAACCTTAACCTTAACTTTAACCTTAACTATAACTTAACCCTTACCTTGACCAAACCTTTAATACTAACCTTAACCTTAACCTTGACCTTAACCTTAACCTTAACCGTAACCTTAACCTTACCTTAACGTAACCTAACCTTAACCTTAACCTTACCCTTAAACTTAAACTTAACCTTGACCTTAACTATAACCTAACCCTAACCTTGACCAAACTTTTAACCTTAACCTTACCCTAATCTTAACCTTAACCTTACCTTAACCTTACCATAACCATAAACTTAAACTTAACCTTAACCTTAACCTTAACCTGACTAAACTTGTAACCTTAACCTTAAGGTTAAGGTTAAATTTAAGGTTAGCGTTAAGTTTAGGGGAAGTTTAGGTTAAGGTTAAGCTTAGGGTTAAGGTTAGGGGAAGGTTAGGTTAAGGTTAGGATAAGGTTATATTTAAGGTTAAGATAAGGTTAAGTTTAAGGGTAAGGCTAAGGTTAAGGTTAAGGTTATGGTTAATCTTTAGGCTAAGGTTAGGTTAAGTTAACGTTAAGGTTAAGGTTTTGTTAAGGTTAGGGTTAGGCTATAGTTAAATTTAAGGTTAGGGTTAAGTTATAGTTAAATTTGAGGTTAAGGTTAGGTTAAGGTTAAGATTAGGTTAATGGTAAAGTTAAGGTTATGGCTAGTGTAAGATTAGTGTTAATGTTAGGGGAAGGTAAAGGTTAAGGTTAGGTTAAGGGTAAAGTCAAGGTCAAGGTTAAGGTTATGGGTATGGGAAGGTTAAGGTTAAGGTTAGGTTATTGTTTTCCAGGTAAATCCCCTCTGCGGACTGTTATCACTCAGGTTTTCCTTGAAGTTGTGGAAAAGGAAAGTATACCCGAGGTAACCACAAACCAACCTTTAGATGCAGAATCTAGCCAATCTGCATCCAGAGAGGGCTCTCTCTTTATGATTTATCTTTGTTCTCAGAAACTTTTAGGCTAGTTATAAATCCAAGAGTTTGTTTGAAAATGGTGGAATTCGCAAACTAAGGGCAAGGTTGAATATTTTCAGGCCATTGGGCTATGGAATCAAAGGATGGCTTTACTGGATTAATCTTCTACACACAATATGGCTTTGCAGGGCAAGATAGCCAAACATAGAACAATTTCTAGGAATTAAAGTGGATGGAATGGATTTTTGAAGGGATGAAAGGAACTCAAGAATATTTCAACATGTTCAAAAGAAAGAAATGGAATGATTACAAATAAAGAGCAGTGAAGAATTCTTTACTATAGTAATCAATATGCTTAAATTAGCGAAGCAAGAGCAATTAAGAATTCATTGCTTATAACTAATTTAGAGGAAAACATTTAGAATAATCACAATTGAAATCAGAGTACAATCAAGTAAATTCTGATTTATTCTTTTATGTCAATTATTCAGAAATGGACATAATGATAATATAAACAAATATAAAACTGAAGACATAAGACAGAAAGACTTATTGAACTGCAGTCCGACACATGAATTTTGCAAAAAGTCCTGAGCTTCAAATTGTCATCCAGTAAGCCACAAATAAATTTCTCCAAAGAAATTTTATTCCAAAAACATCAATGTCACAACAAAGTAGTAGAATCCACCCAAAATACTTCCAAGAGTGAAGTATTTATACAAATTCTAAACTAAAATATCTTGAAAAAATATCAAGATTGGTTCACAAATCTCTCCAACTATTTTACATAAATAGAACTTAAGTAAAGGAAACTCAAACTAATTCATCTATTTGGCACTATTTTGTATGGATAGGTGTTTAAAAAGAGGAGAATTTGAATTTGATCCAACTCTTAGTTGATGATGAGGCATCCAAGTCACTAACTGCTTCCTTTCTTTGTGCAATTCTGCTCCAACAATTCTGCAAATTTTGGGTCCAATGATACCTTTATATTTCTCAACCCGTAATAGATATGTAAAAAGTGAAAGAGGTTATTGTAGATACATATTTTGGTGAGATAAAACTCTTTCAATTTTCTACAATTCCTCTCCAACTGTGCACAATAGGCTCTGTAAAAAGATGTGTAAAACCGAGTTTTACAGAGTTTGAAAAATAGTCTCTAAAGATGTGAATGTATCTCTCAGTCTGAAATCAATGTCAACAAACTGAGATAGATTTTTGTAGATGAGTCTCTTAGGAAAAAAACCACCTTCCGTTTTGTAAGATGTATTTCTGATTGGCTACAATATTCTTTGCAAAATGATGACTTAACAGGAATTTTATGCAAAAAGTGCTTTCCAACATTGTTTAATATTTCCAAAACCATAATGGCTGTTAGAAAAGTGAGAGAGGTTTTTGTAGATGGCCCTCTTAAGAACATAAAACTCCTTCAATTTTGTAAAATTCATCTTGGATTGATCACAATATTTTCTTCAAAACTATGACTAAAATATGCAATTTCTACAAAAATGTTCCTTCTTGTTATGTTTTTTCATCTTTTTACTTTCTTGCTCTTTTGACTGTTTTAATTTCACTTTAGACAAACCTCACTATTGGTGAAATTATTCTCATCTCTTTTTACCATTTTACTACCTTCTGTATTTACTTTTACTGTTTACCTTTGACTGCTCTGTAACTTCATTTTAACTTTCACTGACTTTTACCTGATACACTTTAACCACTGATACTCTTTAACTGTTATGCTTTCTAATCTATGTTTGAATAGATTTGATAAAAATCTTGGAGTAAACAAGTCTTATGACTAGTATTAAGACTGTTTATCCAAGGATGTGATCTTCTGATCACTTGTAAAACAAAACAAATTATTAAGAAAGCATTGGTTTGCAGGGGAGGTCGAAAAGGTTTCATTTGATTTTGAGAGGTTTGTGGAGTGAATCTAAAATGATTTTTGGGAGGTAAACCATGATTGAATTGGTTAAAAGAGGCTTCAGGTGGCGCAGCAGGGTTACAAAGGGTTTTACTGCATGGGATTCTGGTCGTTCACTATGAATGAGAAAAATGAAAAACACAGGCTTATTTTGTTTCATTCAGAAAGTCAATGGGTGGCGGAATTTTTTATTATTTTATTGATGACCGCAGCATGGTACAGTGGACACGTCACAGGGAATGGGCGGTAAGCGGTAAATTCCGCACCTCTTTTGGGGGCAGGTGGTTTTGGACGGGGAAGCAGCGATTCCATTAAACAATCAACAAGTGGCCCGGGTACTGTTTCAAAACCGCTTTGATTTCGCGCATTAAGTTTCAGATGGAGGATGGGTAGCGGAATGTTTGAGTGCTGTAGATCTTGAACGGAATGATCCAATGGTGATCTGGATAGGAAATTAGCGGTGAATTTAATGGGCGGGCCCGATGCATTGTTTTATCGTTTTAATCATTTCGGGACGCTATTGATTGGCGGAGGGATGCGATTATTAATTAATCCAAGTGATTAATTAATCTCAATGGTTTATGAAGGGTCGGGGTTACAGATGGATTTTGGATTTTATTTGTTTTTTTCGTTTAAAACATAAAAAACATATGTTTTAAACTTTTTCCCTGTGTATATTTTTTATTATATAGAAATAAATCAATATGATTTATTTACTATAGGGGGCGGGGATAGTTGATAATGATAAGTCTTAACCAAAGGGAGTATGTATTGGGTTTTTTGTTTAAACAAAATAGGGAATAAATACTTTGGTTAAAAATCATAATAAGTGGGTTTTTTGGGATATTATAAAAGGGAATTATATATGTAGGAGAAGGTATTTTGACTAAGGATTTATTAAATAAAATCAATTGCTAAAATGACAAGGAAACAAGAAAAACTCAAAATACTTTACACAACTAAGAGACTGAAGATTTCTGAAGCAAATTGCATTATATCAACTTCAACACTTTAGAATAGCAAGTAATTTTGAGGGACTTTTATGAAACATGGCATGATTTTCCTAAGTAAAATGGGATTTTACTTAGGAAAAGATTAAGAGTGAATAAGTATAATAATGAATAACTTCAAGTACTAAGGTTTTATTCAATTATTGGGCTGAGGGTCCGGTCCCTCCAAAAGTCAAGGAAATGCCTTGAGCCCCTTTAATCTTCAAATTCCTTAGCACTTTGGGGAAATTAGTGAAAATTGTTAGGGAGAAAGTGAGAGGGGGGAGTTAATGATTTTGACTTTGCTTTACTCTGTAATTCTGCCAATGAATTGTTCTGTCTTTGCACTTGGTGATGAAAGTAAAGGATTAAACACATTTAGCACCATCATTCATCACATGAAACTTTGCAACATCATCTACCTACCCTATCTACCTTACTCTACCATTTTCTCTTCTTTATTAGGGTGCACTTAGGCCGTCAAACCCTTATCAATCTTCTTTTCGTTTACAAGGCAAATCTATCTAATTCTACCCTTATTACATCCAAGGGCTCAGATTAAACTGTTGAGCACCTTTTATTAACTCTACCTATCTACTTATCTGCCAAGATTAAACTGTTTGGTCAGATATTTATTCTCTATTCTACAACATGAAATTGAAACATGAATGAGTCAATTTTAAACAGTTTGACTCTTCATAAATTGTGGCAAAAGTTTGACAAGCTGCACACAATTGCTTTATTACAAAAATGACATAGTAGTGGCATTTGGATTTGCACACTTTCCTTGGTCTATTTTTTGCTTGGGGTTCATTTCTTTCATTTTCTTGACCAATTTATTTTTCTTACCCTTTGGTTTTTCTTTTAGGGTATACCCTCTTTACATTTTTTAAATTTTTTGATTTTTTGTTTTTTCAAGAATATGGAACACCTTTGCTTAAGAAAAAGGTTTGAACATATTACATATTTCAATAAGTCAATCATGGAAAATGACACCTATTGGTATAGGATTCTAACACTGGCTCCACTTGGGGATGGCTTTTCCTGACGAAAAGTCAAGAATAACAGGTCAGATGCCTCAAAATGCCTTTAACTGAACCATGAAATTTTCTTCTACTTGTTTCTTTATTGTATAAATGACAGTAATACTTCTGAAGCTTAGGGCCTTCTCCTCGGGCTTCAACTCCAGTAAGTTACTATCCACTCAAAACTTAAAACTTTGTTTCCCAGTTAGAAATCTTCTGCCTTGTTCCAATCCCAAACATGCATTTGTTGTGGTTGAAAATCTTGAATTTAATATAGTCCTTTTTCTGCAACCTGAAATCTGATCTGAAACTAAAACAATACACAAAATTTTTCAAACCAACTTAATGAAAAACTAGCTGAAAATTGAAAACTAAAAAAATGCTCAAAATTATGAGCTTATTAGCACTCATCTACCTACTCAATCTACTGTTCAACTGCTAGTTAGGTAAAACGAAATAGCCAATGCAACCATTCAAGCATTATGTACTTTGATAGATTTTGTTGCATTTTCTTGTTGATTATCAAAATTGTACTTCTGCAACCTATTAGAAACTTGTCAACAAATGAGAGGATAAGGAAACACTTGATTTCCTTTGTTGACTCTAGAAACTGTACAAAAGGATCTTCCAAAATATATACACTGATATTTAACTGATCTAAACAACTGTACATCTATTCTGGATGGCCTCCATGCCGTGAATCTAAAATTTTATTTTCATCTTTATCTCCCTGTAAACTTTCAGATAAGATTTGTGATGATATTCCTACTGATTGTAATGTTTGAGTGTTGAATCCTTTATCATCTTGATTATGAAAATCATAGTTAGTTAATAGAGGAATGCTTTGAATGCCTTCAATATTCAACATATCTGCTATTGGATCCTGAAAATCTTGGGAAAATTGTTGGAACCTATGACATATAAAATTCCATGGGACTTCATAAACTTCAACAAGTTTTCCATTCTTTTCTTTAAATATGTTATACCACATTTCCTTTAAAAGCTGAAATGGTTCAAAAAATAGTGGTATGGAACTTTCTTGTGTCATTTGATCATTTATTTCAATGGAAACTGATAACTGCAATTGTGAAACTGAAAAATCTTGATCAATAGTTTCATTATCTTCTTTGTTGTCAATCACAATTCCTAAAGATTGCTGATTATTGATGGTATGAAAATTGTCTCTAATGAACTGAAATGAAGCAAAACAAAGAGGTAAAGAACCTTCACTTATTTCCACATTTTCTGCTTTTTCTTTCTCATTCTCATGGTTCATCTGTATTGGTTGATCACTGTCTTCAATTTGCTGAAACTGAGTTTCTTCATCCCACAAACTAGCTTCTGATTTATCTGTAAAGTTAGCTTGAGTTTGGAGAACATAACTATCATCATAATGATCATACTTAGGCAAATCATCAAAATAAGGAATGTAATCAAACATACACATTAGAACAATAGATTCCTCTTCCTCATATTGATTTGTAAATTCATTTTCTGATTTATGATAATTTGAATTAAGAGGAATTTGTTCATGGCTATCAACCTCTTCTATTTCTTCATGGTGATTTTGAATAAAAAATTCTTCTTTCATAGTGATCTCCTGTGTTATTTCATCTAGTTTTCTTACCAAAAGGTTGAGTTTTACTTCTGCAATGTTTTTCTTTTCCTCTTCTTCTGCTTTCAACATTTCCTATTTGATTTGGAGATTAACTTCCACATCAACTGCAATATTCTGCATCTGTACAAGTGTTTTTGGATCTCTTTCTCTTAACCTAAATTCTATTTCTGAATCAAAGGCACTTGGATAATGCAAGAGAGCTGAATCATGAGGAGGTCTAATATTTTCTGGCATTGAATAATAAACTTGATTAAATCTGTCAGAAAATTGTTGTATTGTTTCATTTGGATGTCTTTTTAATTGATTATATTCTTCCATGATCACAAAATGATTAACTTTGATTATCCATATATCAAGGAAAAGTTTGATAAACTGTTGAAAATTTGAGATGCTAGCATTAGACAGATTTTTGAACCAACTCTTTATTCTATTTTGCAAAGAAAGAGCAAAAAATCTGATTTTAACATCATCTTCATCAATATCAAATAAATCCAAATAATTCTCAAAACCTTGAATATGTTTTTGGGCAGTGATACCATTCTCTCTATCAAATCTAGGAAGATACTTGTAGTATTTTTTAGGAAAATCATGGAGTAAAGGAGGTAGAATAAGGGGCTTATATCTATCTGGAACTTTATATGGCACAGGGATATGTACAGGGATTGCAAGATCAGTCTTGATTATTTGAGGCTTCTTAATTGGAAAATGATCATCATTAGATTCATAAGAAAGCTGCTCAAAGATATTAGGAGAATTATTACTTACAAACTTCAAAGGAAAATAACTAAAAACTAATCTAAGATCTTCTATAAAATACAATATACATTGAAAAAATTTCTTAATTAGAAAGAACATAATGTCTTGGATTAAGATCCAAGTTGAAAGCCTGATCTTTCCATATTGTTCTTTGAGGTTCATTCCTCCAGTGGAGTCTTGATTGTGAAATTGATTTGGAGTCGCCAGGTGGATGATTTTAACCTTTGTGTGTCTGATCATTGTCCACCATCATAGTTCAGATCTGAACCTGTAAAACAATTTTGAAGAAAAATTTAGTTCTTTAGGAAACCAAACTTTGAGTATTTTATGATTATTTTGTTTTTTAATGAATTTTCAAAACAAATTCTATAATTTCTTTAAGAGGTTTCAGATATTGGATTTAAATTTTCTTAAAGATTTATTGAACTAGAGAAACTGATTGAATGTTTGAAACCAAAGTTCAGTTTATAAGCTAGACTAGAGATAGACTGAAGCAGCATTTATTTACTATGCAATTGCAGAGCAAAAGCAGTTCAAAGGCTACCTGGCTGATCTTCAGGCTCTGTCTATAGCTTATAAGCAAACAATAGTAACAATTAAAATGATTCAGATCCCCAGTATGGTCGCCACTATGTTATCACTCAGTTTTTCCTTGAAGTTGTGGAAAAGGAAAGTATACCCGAGGTAACCACAAACCAACCTTCAAATGCAGAATCTAGCCAATCTGCATCCAGAGAGGGCTCTCTCTTTATGATTTATCTTTGTTCTCATAAACTTTTAGGCTAGTTATAAATCCAAGAGTTTGTTTGAAAATGGTGGAATTCGCCAACTAAGGGCAAGGTTGAATATTTTCAGGCCATTGGGCTATGGAGTTAAAGGATGGCTTTACTGGATTAATCTTCTACACACAATATGGCTTTGCAGGGCAAGATAGCCAAACATAGAACAATTTCTAGGAATTAAAGTGGATGGAATGGGTTTTTGAAGGGATGAAAGGCACTCAAGAATCTTTCAACATGTTCAAAAGAAATACATGGCATGATTACAAATAAAGAGAAGTGAAGAATTCTTTACTATAGTAATCAATATGCTTAAATTAGCGAAGCAAGAGCAATTAAGAATTCATTGCTTATAACTAATTTAGAGGAAAACATTTAGAATAATCACAATTGAAATCAGAGTACAATCAAGTAAATTCTGATTTATTATTTTATGTCAATTATTCAGAAATGGACATAATGATAATATAAATATATATAAAACTTAAGACATAAGATAGAAAGACTTATTGAACTGCAGTCCGACACATGAATTCTGCAAAAAGTCCTGAGCTTCAAATTGTCATCCAGTAAGCCACAAATAAATTTCTCCAAAACACTTTTATTCCAAAAACATCAATTTCACAGCAAAGTAGTAGAATCCACCCAAAATACTTCCAAGAGTGAAGTATTTATACAAATTCTAAACTAAAATATCTTGAAAAAATATCAAGATTGGTTTACAAATCTCTCCAACTATTTTACATAAATAGAACTTAAGTAAAGGACACTCAAAATAATTCATCTATTTGGCACTATTTCGTATGGATAGGTGATGAAAAAGAGGATAATTCAAATTTGATCCAACTCTTAGTTGATGATGAGGCATCCAAGTCACTAACTGCTTCCTTTCTTTGTGCAATTCTGCTCCAACAATTCTGCAAATTGTGGGTCCAATGATACCTTTATATTTCTCAATCCGTAATATATATGTAAAAAGTGAAAGATTTTATTGTAGATAAATATGTTGGTGAGATAAACCTCTTTCACTTTCCTAAAATTCCTCTCCAACTGTGCACAATAGGCTCTGTAAAAAGATGTGTAAAACAGAGTTTTACAGAGTCTGAAAAATAGCCTCTAAAGATGTGCATGTATCTCTCAGTCTGAAATCAATGTCCAAAAAATGAGATATTTTTTGTAGATGGGTCTTTTAGGAACAAAAACCTCCTTCATTTTTGTAAGATGTATTTCTTATTGGCCACAATATTCTCTGCAAAATGATGACTTAACAGGAATTTTCTGCAAAAAGTGCTTTCCAACATTGTTTAATATTTCCAAAACCATAATGGCTGTTAGAAAAGTGAGAGAGGTTTTTGTAGATGGCCCTCTTAAGAACATAAAAATCCTTCAGTTTTGTAAAATTTATCTTGGATTGATCACAATAGTTTATGTAAAACTATGACTAAAATATGCAATTTCTGCAAAAATGTTCCTTCTTGTTATGTTTTTTCATCTTTTTACTTTCTTGCTCTTTTGACTGTTTTACTTTCACTTTAGACAAACCTCCCTATTGGTGAAAGTATTTTCATCTCTTTTTACCATTTTACTGCCTTCTGTATTTACTTTTACTGTTTACCTTTGACTGCTCTGTAACTTCATTTTAACTTTCACTGACTTTTACCTGATACACTTTAACCACTGATACTCTTTAGCTGTTATGCTTTCTAACCTCTGTTTGAATAGATTTGATAAAAATATTGGAGTAAACAAGTCTTATGACTAGTATTAAGACTGTTTATCCAAGGATGTGGTCTTCTGATCACCTGTAAAACAAAACAAATTGTTAAGAAAGCATTGGTTTGCAGGGGAGGTCGAAAAGGTTTCATTTGATTTTGAGAGGTCTGTGAAGTGAATCTAGAATGATTTTTGGGAGGTAAACCATGATCGAATTGGTTAACAGAGGCTTCAGGTGGCGCAGCAGGGTTACAAATGGTTTTACTGCATGGGAGTCTGGTCGTTCACTATGAATGAGAAAAATGAAAAACGTGGGCTTATTTTGTTTCATTCACAAAGTCAATGGGTGGCGGAATTTTTTATTATTTTATTAGATGACGTCAGCATGGTACAGTGGACACGTCACGGGGAATGGGCGGTACGCAGTAAATTCCGCACCGCTTTTGGAGGCAGGTGGTTTTGGACGGGGAGGCAGCGATTCCATTGAACAATCAACACGTGGCCCGGGTACTGTTTCAAAACTGCTTTGATTTCGCGCATTAGGTTTCAGATGGAGGATGGGTAGCGGAATGTTTGAGTGTCATAGATCTTGAATGGAACGATCCAACGGTGATCCGGATAGGAAATTAGCGGGGAATTTAATGGGCGAGCCCGACGCATTGTTTTATCGTTTTAATCATTTCGGGACACTATTGATTGGCGGAGGGATGTGATTATTAATTAATCCAAGTGATTAATTAATCTCAATGGTTTATGAAGGGTCGGGGTTACGGATGGATTTCAGATTTTATTTGTTTTTTCATTTAAAACATAAAAAAACCTATGTTTTAAACTTTTTTCCTGTATATATTTTTTATTATATAGAAATAAATCAATATGATTTATTTACTATAGGGGGCGGGGATAGTTGATAATGATAAGTCTTAACCAAAGGGATTATGTATTGGGTTTTTTGTTTAAACAAAATAGGGAATAAATACTTTGGTTAAAAATCATAATAAGTGGGTTTTTTGGGATATTATAAAAGGGAATTATATATGTAGGAGAAGATATTTTGACTAAGGATTTATTAAATAAAATCAATTGTTAATATGACAAGGGAACAAGGAAAACTCAAAATACTTTACACAACTAAGAGAGTGAAGATTTCTGAAGCCAATTTCATTATATCAACTTCAACACTTTAGAATAAAAAGTAATTTTGAGGGACTTTTATGAAATATGGCATGATTTTCCTAAGTAAAATGAGATTTTACTTAGGAAAAGATTAAGAGTGAATAAGTATAATGATGAATAACTTCAAGTACTAAGGTTTTATTCAATTATTGGGCCGAGGGTCTGGTCCCTCCAAAAGTCAAGGAAATGCCTTGAGCCCCTTTAATCTTCAAATTCCTTAGCACTTTGGGGAAATTAGTGAAAATTTTTAGGGAGAAAGTGAGAGGGGGGAGTTAATGATTTTGACTTTTCTTTACTCTGTAATTCTACCAATGTATTGTTCTGTCTTTGCACTTGGTGATGAAAGTAAAGGATTAAACACATTTAGCACCATCATTCATCACATGAAACTTTGCAACATCATCTACCTACCCTATCTACCTTACTCTACCATTTTCTCTTCTTTATTAGGGTGCACTTAGGCTGGCAAACCCTTATCAATCTTCTTTTTCTTTTACATGGAAAGCCTACCTAAGTCTACACTTATTACATCCAAGGGCTCAGATTAAACTGTTGAGCACCTTTTATTAACTCTACCTATCTACTTATCTGCCAAGATTAAGCTGTTTGGCCAGATATTTATTCTCTATTCTACAACATGAAATTGAAAAATGAATGAGTCAAGTTTAAACAGTTTGACTCTTCATAAATTGTGGCAAAAGTTTGACAAGCTGCACACAATTGCTTTATTACAAAAATGAAATAGTAGTGGCATTTGGATTTGCACACTTTCCTTGGTCTATTTTTTTGCTTGGGGTTCATTTCTTTCATTTTCTTGACCAATTTATTTTTCTTACCCTTTGATTTTTCTTTTAGGGTATACCCTCTTTACATTTTTTAAATTTTTGATTTTTTGGTTTTTCAAGAATATGGAACACCTTTGCTCAAGAAAAAGGTTTGAACATATTACATAGTTCAATAAGTCAATCATGAAAAATGACACCTATTGGTATAGGAGTCTAACACAGACAAAGGCAATCCCTCTAGAAATAGGGTGGGTCTAGCAACTACGAGAACATACTAACATCTACCTTCCTATATTGTAAATGAAATTCAGAGCAAGGAAGATGTCCTACCTCATTCTGATGCTATGTTTTCTTCTTCCGTCGAAGCTTCTTGATCTGTCTCTCTTCTCAAACTCGATACACACTGATACCAATGTTCGATTACCTGTACAGACAGTAAAGGCACCACAACAAGCGTAAAACCATGACAAACATAAAACAATTACAACCTATCTAACTGATCAAGGAATGCTATAAATCTCATTATAAATGTAAAAAATAGTGGAAGATAAAAATCAGATGCATTTTATTATGATAAAGACAAGGGGAGTTTACAACCAAGCCTTGATGTTGAGGCTCTCCTTCAGCAGGTCTATATCCATGCATGTTTGTCACACCCTCATGAACAAAGGTCCAAGATCTCACTATGTTCTCAACACACAAAAACAATCACACTCTGCACTATTCTCCCAAAGCTATGATTGCTTCTCCTCTATTCTAAATTTTTCAGCTATCTGTTCAACTAGAACATGTTCAGCCAACACATCAATGGAAGATGGCTATATTTATAGTGGAGAGGAGGAGGTTGGGATCCCTACAATAGTGGAAGGGAGGCCATATCCCTTGGGAGGTTTCCCCATAAGGTGGAAACAAGAGGCCAAAGGAGGAAGGTCGTGGTTATTTAGTCGAACCACTCCATATGACTCATCCACGAAGTTGTTGTGACTGAAAATTTGCCTCTATTTTTAAAAAAAAATCCATAAACATATTGGTGCGGGCAACTCACTGAGACAGAGCACCAACTGGCGTGGGCTTAGTGTTAATTTTCCTCATTGGCGCGAGGGCATAACGAGCTACCACCGCTAAGGAAAAAACAGGTGTTTTTAGTGGTCTACATAGGAAATGGTCAATAGAGGGAATGTTGTCCTCATGGCAAGGGATGCAATGATGGTATTTGCAAGGCATGACACTTCTAATTAGTCACAGAAATGACCCTCCAATGTGTGAGATGGGGATTTCAGAGACAGTGACAAATTACTGTGTAACAGATTCCCCCTAAAGTATGAAGTTCGAACATGAGTGAGGGGTGAAATTATTTATAAGTACGTGCAAGGAACCAGACGCTGCTGTCGGGAGACCTGCAAATCGAGCATAGATACATATACATAACTGAAATATCTAATGAAAATACATGAATCCATGGTATATTCGTAGCTATCCATCAAGAAAAGGATCATGTGAAAGGATCCTCAGCCTCGACACAGCCATCTGAATTAAGGGATCATATGAAATAGATCCACGGTATGGGCGCATCCATCCATATAGAGATGATCAAAACAAGATAACCCACGGTATGATCACAACCATCCATGTATGTAATCATGAATGACTCATCACTCCTCGCAACCTAGACTTTTGTGATCGAAGCCCAGGCTCTTGTGCTCTGACACCACCCGATCAAAGTACAAATTCCAACATGTGAATATACATGTTGAAGTCAAACATGCTAGAAAATCACTTGATTACCGGTCAATGATGTGAACTATTAACAAGTGAAAAAGAAACCACCCATAATGTCAATGGCTCTCAAGGTACTACTAGTACAATCCACGGAATGTGAATAATGAGCTGAAGTCGAACACCCGTGAAATCACCCGATCGAAGGCCAATGATGTGAACCTGTCATCAAATGCGAAGAACTTGCCATTAGGGAATGCAAGCTCTAAGGTACCATAAAGGTATTAGATCAAATTCCCAGACAATGAGCTGAAGTCGAAAGGAAGTGATCTGTCGAAGGAGGGTCATAATGAATCACACATCATTGACACGAAATAGAGAAGGTAATATGAGTGTGAATCAAGACTGAAACAGAGGATTAGGGAATGTAAAAACTGTAGAAGGATTTTCTCTTGAACATATTGGCGACACGACTTTGGAATCTGGTAGCATTTGACTCAAATAGGATCAGAGGTCATGTTGAAAAAATTGATAATTGAATGAGAGGCAAATGAATTTCCCAAACCCATGGAGGCAAAGTGACAGAGTGAAGATATCCCAACCCAACACGAACTGCAGACAAGTGTCATGTTCAAGAGTGAAATACTGCCGACACAACTGACGAATAACTTCCATTTTCCCCCACCATTTCTGGTGAGTACCTCTTTATTTTTACACAAGCTTCAAGAGGATATCATATGCTTGTCATATAAGTTTTTCCTTTGGACAAATCCAACCTAGTACATTTTATGAGCCCTAGGAAGGAGGAACTCAAATAACGTCATAACGATGAAGTCTGATGTCATCAGTTTTAAAGAGTCTGACAAAGGAAGAACTCGACATCTTTTCATGTTTAGAGAGTTTGAAAAGAAGGCACAAAATAAAACTCCAACAAGGCCCTTTTCGTAAAATAGTCCCTCAGATCTGAAAAGGTAGAAAACTATGTCTGAGAGAACCTTTTAGTCGTGATCGACTAAGGTATTCCTTTTTCATAAATAATCCATCCCAGACTGAAAATGGGGTAAATGTATACTAGGTAGATACCGCTTTGCAACCATTTAACGAGTTCAAAATGACAAGAGTCTCGACAATCTTTTTAATTTTTAAGAGTTAGAAAAGAGCTGAAAGTTGACTCCTCCTGAAGGAATGAGTGGTATAAAGGGTAGCAACTGGTTACAGTAATGGTGGAACTATTCAGAACAAGTAAATGTTAAGAGGTTGTCTAACAAGACCACTCATCACAGCGGTTCCTCAGGAATGGGTAAAACAACCAAGTGAAGGCATATGATCGGCCAAGTAGATGGGGACGATGGAATGAGAAAACCAAGGCTTATCTGACAAAACAGGCTGATAAAATGGCAATCACGAGAGGTAAAATTGGAAAGTTTTCATTTTTACACAAGCTTGAAATGGAAAAAAATTATGCTTAAAAAATTTTGCATGCCCCTAGCATGGTGACTCAATTCGAGGTACATGCCCCCCAAGCTTCAATCCATATGAAATTTATATGGAGTGAAGTTTCAAGTTACGAGATCAAGAGAAAGACTCAACTGGGATTTTACGAGATCTTTTCAAAGAATTGAATTGAACAAGAAAGTGTTTCATTTTTTTAATGAGGTTGACACATTAAAAGAACTATCCTCATAAGAGCTTTCTTCATTTTTTAAGGATCTTGACACAAGAAAATGAACTCTGCTCTTATGACCTTGTTTCATTTTTTAAGAAGCTTGACACAAGAAAACAAACTCTGCTCCGACGAGCTTGTTTCATTTTTTAAGGAGCTTGACACAAGAAAAAAAACTCTCCTCCGATAACCTTTCATAATGATGAATAAGAAGTCATTTCTTCCAAGAGTTCCACACTCGATGGGAGAACAACATCTCGAAAATCAGGACCCAATGCCCCCATCACACTATGCATAATGGCAGTATCACTGATTGCGGGCACGGGGTAGGTAGCCACATAATTAACCTGCAGTGGGGAGTATACAACTAGTAGATAAAGACCTGGAAGGGACGATGGTGGACCAGATGTCATGCCAGGACCAAAGAATGAAAGCTGATCGATGGTCACAATCTGACCTTTGTGTGGGAAACAAATCACACGAAAGAGGGAGGAGACAAGCGCTCCCATGGCATAAGTATAATCACGGTACAAGAGTAAATTAAATTCCAAGGGGCCAGGAACAACCATCACATCCATATGGATAGTTTTTTCTCCCAAAGTAACAGGCAACTTCGGAAGGATCCCTAACGGTTGACTAGTTCCTTTGTTAAAAGCCAACAGATTTTGGGTAACAGGCATAACCGGTGGAGAACCAAAATCTTTCCAAGTATATGAATATATAATAATAATAGATGTGCCTTCATCTATAATGGTGTTGGGTATGACCAGATCAAAGGTTTGTACTGTTATCTCAAAAGGCACATAAGATGGAAGGCGATATCCTGCGAATCGATTCCAATCGAAGGAAGCAACCAAACTACTTGGAGGGGCTACCATCGAACCGAGATGGTCTTTCCCTAGTGTTATGGTAGAATAAGGAGTATTTTCCACCACCTCCATCATGGAGGAAGAAGGAGTATCCTCCGAGACCTCCATCATGGGAGGAAAAGGAGTAGCTTCTAGAGGTACAGGGACAGGAGAATCTTTCTCCAAGTCCGAGAAATCTAAAGAAACAAGAAGAACATGAGGGATGTGAGATCCACTCTCAACAGAAAAGACCTGGTGCACCGCAGACGGGGCCAGCTCAACTGATCCCATGACCAATGGTTGGTCAGGGATGGATTCATGACGGTGAATTTCTGGGGGAGCGGGATCAAGCAAGGATGACTCTTGACTGGTCGTTGAATCAGCTGGTGAAGGACTCAAAGAAATTTGTTTGTAACTAGCTGGAAGGCATGGTGCATAAACAGTCAAGTTATCCAAAACTCTCTTGGATTCAGTGATATACAGACAAAGGTGAATGGCACGATGCCCTTCACACAACTTACAGGGATTGGTGAACTTACCCTAAATCTTAGGAGCTTTACTAGCACTAGCTGAAGACGTGCCCCAAACCTGACTCCCGGAAGCCAAAGGCAACAGTGGACGACTGTTGGACCATAATTTGAGCACCTTGGGAATGCCAGGGCAATCTTGAAGAAGATGGTTTCCCAAGCACAACATGCAAAGGAACTTAACTTTCCATGGAGGGTTGGGAGGTTCATCGAGATTATGTGTTTTAGAAGCAACAGCTGCAGAATTAGCCTCTCACTTATTTGACTTCTTCTTCTTAGTCTTCTTCTTCTTCTTCTTAGCCACCTGAGTACTAGAATCCAAATTTTCACTAGGTGAAGTAGAAGATGAGGATGAAGAAATAGCTGAAGAAGGGGAGAGGTCCACCTTCAAATCAACATGGTTTTGCTCAGGCAGAGGAGTGGATGGTACGATAGCCGGAACACTTGAGACCACAAAGGTTGAAAACAATCAAATAGGCAACCCAACAATTAACCCAGGGAGGGATAACGTGGCCATATAAGGAGCACCAATATTTCCTAAAGCATGAAAAGGACTAGGACTGCCTTCACAGGGGACTCCTTGATTGGAAAACTCCAGAAAATTTTCCATCAGAAAAGACCTTGAAATAAAACACTAAGGAAAAAAATTCTAACCAAGAATATTTTGTGGGCGATTAAGTTTTAAGACACTGAAACTAGACTCTGTTGTTTCATATTTCAAGAGTCAAGAAACAAGAAAAAGGTGACTCTATCGCTTTCAGGTTGGACACGAGCATGAAATGACAAGAGCTCAATGATATTTTTAGTTAAAAGAGTCAGTAAATATCAAATTGGCTGCTTTGGTAATCTAGGTAAATGGGTGTACCAGATATTCGTGAACTGCCATATACACCTTGGTAAAAATGAAAGAGAAATCAAACACTAATAATGCAATCATTGTTTCAAACACTTTGTAATCAAATTCCTCAAAAGGCTACAAGACATATGAGGTCAAATACAAAAAGCACTTCCAAAGCATGAGTTCAAAACAAGGCATTCATTCCCTTTTACATCAAGCAATCATAGAAAGAAGACTTTTTATTTTAACAAAGAGCAATGTAATCTATGCTCATAAGTGAAAAAGTAGAGGGGAGAATGAGTAAATCGTATAGATAAAAATAATGGAAGGGAAAGACAACTGGTGAAGGATTTAGGGAAAAAAACTCAATTTTTCACACACCCTGAAATTGGCACGACTTTAGTAGGTGAAACTAGCGCTAACTGGGATGACTTGCTCACTGACAACTAGCGCCAATGGCCAATTGTTGTGGGTTGATAACTGACAACTGACGCCAATGCCTGAACAGGAAAAAACAAATAATTTCTTCCAACCAAGACCAGACTCACCACTTCAAGCAAAAGCTAAAAGATCGTAATTGATGAAAAACATAGGAAAAAATAGGGAAATGGTCATTCGACTAAATCTGTCGAATGACTAAGACATCAAAGAGTGACCAACTCAAAGGAAACTCCCCAGTGGAGTCGCCAATTTGTTGTCTAGGTAAATCCCCTTTGCGGATAGAGGTGATCCCTCTAGCCCTAGGGTGGGTCTAGCAACTACGGGAACATACTAACATCTACCTTCCTAGATTGTAAATGAAATTCAGAGAAAGGAAGATGTCCTACCTCGTTCTAATGCTATGTTGTCTTCTTCCATCGAAGCTTCTTGATTTTTCGCTCTTCTCAAACTCGATACATGTTGCTACCAACATTCGATTACCTGTACAGACAGTCAAGACACCACAAAAAGCGTAAAACCATGAAAAAAATAAAAAAATTACAACCTATCTAACTGATCAAGGAATGCTAGAAATCTCATTATAAATGTAAACAAGAGTGGAAGATAAACATCAGATGCATTTTATTATGATAAAGACAAGGGGAGTTTACAACGAAGCCTTGATGTTGAGGCTCTCCTTCGGCAAGTCTATATCCAAGGACGTTTGTCACACCCTCATGAACAAAGGTCATCGAATATTTCACTATGTTCTCAACACACAAAGACAATCACACTCTGCATTATTCTCTCGAAGCTATGATTGCTTCTCCTCTATGCTAACTTTTTCAACTATCTGTTCAACTAGAACATGTTCAACCAGCACATCAATGGAAGATGGCTATATTTATAGAGGAGAGGAGGAGATTGGGATCCCTACAAGAGTGGAAGGGAGGCATTATCCCTTAGGAGGTTTCCCCATAAGGTGGAAACAAGAGGCCAAAGGAGGAAGGTTGTGGTTATTCAGTCGAACCACTCCCTATGACTCATCCATGAAGTTGTTGTGATCAAAACTTCACCACTATTTTTAAAAAAAATTAAATAAAAATATTGGCGTGGGAAGCTCACTGAGACAAAATGCCAACTGGCGTGGGCTCAATGTTAATTTTCCTCATTGGCGTGAGGGCATAACGGGCTACCAGCGCCAAGGTAAAAATAGGTGTTTTTAGTGGTCTACTCAAGAAATGGTCAACAGAGGGACTGTTGTCCTCATGTCAAGGGATGAAATGATGGTATTTGCAATGCATGACACTTCTAATTAGTCACAAAAATTACCCTCTAATGTGCGAGATGGGGATTTCAGGGACAGTGACAAATTACTGTGTAACAGTTATAGTTAATGTTAAGGGTTTGGTCAAGGTTAGGGTTAGGTTAAGGTTAAGGTTAAGGATACATTAAGGATAAAGTCAAGCTTAAGGCTATGGTTATGGGAAGGTTAAGGTTAAGGTTAAGGTAAAGGTAAGGTTAAGGTTAAGGTTAAGGTCAAGGTTAAGGGTAAGATAAGGTTAAGGTTAAGGTTATGGTTAAGGTCAATGTTAGGTTAAGCTTAGGGTTAGGTTAAGTTAAAGGGTGAAATTTAAGGGTAAGGTTAAGGTTAAGGTCAAGGTTAAGGTTAAGATTATGGTTAAGGTTAAGGTTACAGTTAGTTCAAGGTTAAATTAAGGTCAACGTTAAACTAACCTTAACCTTAACCTTTACCTTTACCTTACCTTAACCTAACCTTAACCTTGACCTTAACTATAACCTAACCCTAACCTTGACCAAAACCTTAAGCTTAACCTTATCTTACCCTTAACCTTAACTTTTTCTTAACATTAACATTAACCATAACCTTGACCTAACCGTAACCTTAACCTTACCTTAACGTAACTTAGCATTAAACTTAACGTTAGGTTAAGGGTAAAGTCAAGGTTAAGACTGATGTTAAGGTTAATGGTCAAGTTAAGGCTAGGTTAAGGGTAAATTTAAGGTTAGGGTTAAGGATGGGGTAAGATTAAGTTTAAGGTTAATTTTAAGGGTTTAGTCAAGGTTAGGGTTAGGTTATAGTTAATGTCAAGGTTAAGGTTAGGTTAAGGTTAAGGTTAAGGGTTTGGTCATGGTTAAGGTTATGGTAAAGGTTAAGGTTAAGGTTATGGTTAAGGTTAAGGTTAAGGTTAGATAAAGTTTAAGGTTAACGCTAATTTTAAGGTTAAGGGTAAAGTTAAGGTTAAGGTTAGGTTAAGGTTAAGGTTAGTAAGGGTAAGGTTAAGGTTAATGTTAATGTTATGGTTAAGTTTAGGTTAAGGGTAAAGTTAAGGTTAAGGTTATATTAAGGTTAAGGTTAAGGTTATGGGTTTAATTAGGTTAAGGTTAAGGTTAAGGGGGTAAGGTTAAGGTTAAGGTTAAGGGTGAAGGTTAATGGTAAGGTTAAGGTTATGAGATTAGTCAAGTTAAGGTTAAGGTTAATGGTTTGGTCAATTTTAGGGTTGGATATAGTTAAGGTTAAGGTAACCCTTAACCTTATCTTACATTGACCTTAACTATAACCTTAACCTTAACCTAACCTTAACCTTAAATTTAACCTTAACCTAATATTAGCCTTAACCTAGCCCTAACCTTGACTTTACCCTTAACTTAACCTTAACCTTCATTATAACCTAACCCTAACCATCACGAAACCCTTAACCTTAACCTTAACCTTACCCGTACCATTAACCTTAAACTTAAACTTACCCTTAACCTTATCTTAAACTTACCCTTGACCTTATCTTGACGTTTACTTAACCTTAACCTTGACCTTGACCTTGACCTTATCCTTAACCTTTGCCTTAACCTTAACCTTAACTTTACCCTTAACCTCAACCTTAACCTTAACCTTACCCTTAACTATAACTTTAACCTTAACCTTGACCTTAACTATAAACTAACCCTAACCTTGACCAAACGCTTAACCTTAACCTTAACCGTAACCTTAATCTTAACTTTACCCTTAACCTTAACTTATCCTTAATCTTAACCTTAACCATAATCTTAACCTTAGGTTAAGGTTAATGTTAAGGGTAAGGTTAGGGTTAAGGTTAGGGTAAGGTTAATATCAGGTTAAGGGTAAATTTAAGGTTAAGGTTAGGGATAAGGTTAAAGTTAAGGTTAGGGTTACCTTATAGTTAAGGTTAAGGTTGAGGTTAAGGGTAAGGTTTAGTTAGGTAAGGGTAACGTTAAGGTTAAGGTTAAGGTTAAGGGTAAAGTTGAGGTTAAGGTTATGGTTATGGGAAGGTTAAGGTTAAGGTTAAGGTTAAGGTTTGGTCAAGGTTAGGGTTAGGTTATAGTTAAGGTCAAGGATAAGATTAGGTTAAGGTTAAGGTTAAGGTAAAGGTTAAATGTAAGGTTATGGTTAAGTTAACGTTAAGGTTACGGTTAAGTCATGGTTAACGTTAAGGTCTTTTTAAGGTTAAGGTTAGGTTATAGTTAAGGTTAGGCTATAGTGAAGGTTAAGGTTAAGACCGGTAACCTTAACCTTGACCTTACCCTTAGCATCAAGCTTAAATTTAATGCTAACTTTGACTTTACCCTTAGCCTAACCTTAACCTAACTTAACCTTAACCTTGACCTTAACCTAAACTTAACCTTAACCTTAACCTTACCCTTAACCTTAACCTAACTTTAACTTTCACCTTAACATTATCTTAACCTTATCCTAACCTTAACCTTAACCTTAACCTAATATTAACCTTAGACATAACATTAACCTTAACCTTAACCTTAAACTTAACCTAACCTTAACCTTAACCTTAACCTAACCTTAACCTTAACATTAACCTGGCTAAACCGGTAACCTTAACCTTAACTATAACCTAACCCTAACCTTGACCAAACCCTTAACCTTAAACTTAAACTTAACCTTTCCGTAACCTTAACATTAACCTAACCCTAACCTTGACCAAACCCTTAAACTTAACATTAACCTCACCTTAACTATAACCAAACCCTAACCTTGACCAAACCCTTACCCTAACCATGACCTTAACTTTACCCTTAACCTAATCTTAACCTTAATCTAACCTTAACCTTACCCTTAACCTGGACCTTAACCTTAACTTTAACTATAACCTAACCCTAACATTGACCAAAGCTTAACCTTAACCTTAACTTAACCTAACCTTAACCTTAACCATAACCTTAACCTTAACATTATCATAACCTTAACTATAACCTAACCCTAACCTTGAACAAACCTGAACCATAACCTTAATTTTACCCTTAACCTAACCTTAACCTTATCCTTAACCTTTACTTTACCCTTAACCTAACCTTAACCATAACCTTAACCTTAAACCTAACCTTAACCTAACTAAACCAGTAACTTAAACCTAACCCTAACCTTGACCAAACCCTTAACCTTCACCTTAACCTAACTAAACCCTTGACTTTACCCTTAACCTTAAATTTATGCTTAACCTAACCTTACCCTTAACCTTAACCTGAATAAACCCGTAACCTTAACAATAAACTAACCCTAACCTTGACCAAACCCTTAACATTAACCTTAACCTTAACCTTTACATAATGTTAACCTTAACCTTAACCATAACCTTAACCTTAAACTTATCTTAACCTTAACCTTCACTATAACCTAGCCTTAACCTTGACCTTAACTATAACCTAACCCTAACCTTGACCAAACCCATAAGCTTAACCTTAATATTATCTTAACCTTAACCTTCACTATAACCTAACCTTAACCTTAACCTTAACCTTAACCTAGCCTAACCTTAACCTTAACCTTACCCTAAACTTACCCTTAACCTTAACCTTAACCATAATGTTAACCTTAGTTTGAAGTCAAGGTTAAGGTTAATTTAAGGGTAAATTCTAGGTTAAGGTTAGGTTAAGATTAAAATTAGGTTAAGGGTAAAGTTAAGGTTAAGGTTAAGGTTAAATGTTTGGTCAAGGTTAAGTTTAGTTTAAGGTTAAGGTTAAGGGTAATGTTATAATTAGGTTAAGGTTAAGGTTAAGGTTAGGTTAAGGTTAGGGTTAAGATTAAGGTTAAGGTTAAGGTTAAGGGTTTGGTTAAGGTTAGGGTTAGGTTTTACTTAAGGGGGCAAGGATAGGGTTTGGTCAAGGTTAAGGTTAGGTTATAGTTAAGGTCAAGGTTAAGGGTAAATTTAAGCTTAGGTTAAGGTTAATATTAGGTTAAGGGTATAGTTAAGGTTCAGGTTAGGTTAAGGGTAACGTTATGGTTAAGGTTAGGTTATAGTTAAGGTCAAGGTTAAGGGTAAATTTAAGCTTAGGTTAAGGTTAATATTAGGTTAAGGGTATAGTTAAGGTTCAGGTTAGGTTAAGGGTAACGTTATGGTTAAGGTTAGGGTTAGGGTTAGGGTTTTTTCAAGGTTAGGGTTAGGTTATAGATAAGGTTAATGTTAATCTTACGGGGTTAGTAAGGTTAAGGTTAGGATTAAGGGTAAGGTCAAGGATAAGGTTACGGGTCTTAACCTTAACCTTCACTATAACCTAACCTTAAGCTTAAGCTTAACCTGTACCTGAAACTTAACCTGAAATTAACCGTAAACTTAACCTTAACCTTTACCTTAACCTTCACCCTTAACCTTAACCTATCCTTAACCTTAACCTTGACCTTAACCTTAACCTAACCTTAACCATAACCATAACCATAACCATAACCATAACCTTAACCTTAACCTTGACTTTAACTATAACTTAACCCTAACCTTGACCAAACCATTAACCTTACCCTTAATCTGACTAAACCTGTAACCTTAAACTTAACCTTTACCCTTAACCCTAACCTTACCCTTAACCTTAACCTTAACTTGGTTAAGATTATGGTTAAGGTTAAGGATAAGTTAAGGTTAAGGGTAAGGTTACAGGTTTAGTCAGGTTAAGGTTAAGGTTAAGAGGTTGGTCAACGTTAGGGTTAGGTTATAGTTAAGGTCAAGGTTAAGGTTAGGTTAGGGTTAAGGTTATAGTTAAGGTTAAGGTTAAGCTTAGGTAAAGTTTAAGGTAAGGTTAAGGTTAGGTTAAGGATAAAGTCAAGGTTAAGGTTAGGTTTAAGGTTAATATTAGGATAACAGTAAAGTTAAGGTTATGGTTAGGGTAATCTTAAGGTTATTTTAAGGGTAAAGTTAAGGTTAAGGTTATGTTAAGCTTAAGCTTAAGGTTCAGGTTAGGGTTAAGGTTACGGGAAGGTTAAGGTTAAACATAAGGTTAAGGTTAATGTTTGACTTTACCCTTAACCTAATATAAATATTAACCTTAACCTTAACCTTATATTACCCTTAACCTTAACTTAACATTAACCTTAACCTTGACCTAAAAATAACCTCCACCTTCACCTAACCGTAACCTTAACCTTAACCTTAACCTTACCCCCTTAACCTTAACCTAAATGTTATCTTACCCTTAACCTTAACCATAACCTTAAATTTTACTTTACCCTTAACCTAACCTTAAACTTAACCTTAACCTAACCCTAACCTTGACCAAATCCTTAACCTTAACCTTAACCTGACTAAACCTGTAACCTTAACCTTAACCTTACCCTTAACCTTCACCTTAACCTTGAATTTACTGTTAACCTAACCTTAACCTAACCTTTACTATAACCTAACCCTAACCTTGAATGAACCCTTAACCTTAACCTTATCCTTAACCTAACCTTAACCTTAACCTAACCTAATCTTAACCTTACCCTTAACATAACCTTAACCTTAACCTTAACCTAATCCTTAACCTTATCTTAACCCTAACTGTAACTAAAAATTTCCCCTAACCTTAAACCTAACCTTAACCTTAACTTTACCCTTAACCTAATCTTAACCTTAACTATAACCTAACCCTAACCATAACCATAACCACAACCACAACCTTAACCTTAACCTTGAACTTAACTATAACCTAATCCTAACCTTGACCAAACCCTTAACGTTAACATTAACCTGACCTTAACTATAACCCAACCTTAAACTTGACCAAAACCTTACCCTTAACCTAACAGTAACCTTGACATTACCCTTAACCTAACCTTAACCCTGACCTTAACCTAACCTTAACCTTAACTTTACCCTTAACCTAATCTTAATCTTAACCTTAACCTAACCTAACCTTAACTTTAACCTAGTCATAACCTTAACCTTACCTTAAGCTAACTTAACCATAACCTTGGCCTTGACCTTAACCTTAACCTTACCCTATCCTTACCCTTAACCTTCAGCTTAACCTTGAATTTAACCTTAACCTTCCCCTAACCTTAATCCTAACCTTAAGAATAACCTTAACCTTAACTTTACCCTTAACCTAACCTTAACCTTAACCTTACCCTTAACCTCCACCCTTAACCTTAACCTAACCCTAACCTTGAGCAAACCCTTAACCTTAATCTTAACCTGACTAAACCCTTAAGGTTAGGGTAAAGTTAAGGTTAAGGTTAAGGTCAAGGTCAAGGTTAAGGTTAAGTTAGGTTAAGGTAAGGTTAAGTTTAAGGTTAAGGTTAAGTTAAGTGTAAAGTCAAGGTTAAGCTTAAGGTTTTGGTTAAGGTTAAGGTTAGGTTATAGTTAAGGTTAAGGCTTTGGTCAAGGTTAGGGTTAGGTTATAGTGAAGCTTAAGGTTAAGGTTACGATTTGACTTTACCCTTAACTTAACCTTATCCTAACCTTAACCTTAAATTAACCTTAACATTAACCTTAACCTTTACCCTAACCTTAACCTTAACCTTATCCTTATCTTAACCATAACCTAACCATAACCTTAACCTTAACTTTAACCTTAACCTTAACCTAACCTTAACCTTAACCTTATTTTTATCTTAACCTTAACCTAACCCTAACATTAACCCTAACCTTAGCCTTAACCTTAACCTTAACATGAAATTTTACTAACCTTACCCTTGACCTTAACCTTCACATATAACCTAACCTTAACCTTGACCTTAACCTTAATCTTAACCTTACCCTGACTAAACCCTTAAGGTTAGGGTAAAAGTAAAGTTAAGGTTAAGGTGAAGGTGAAGGTTAAGGTTAATTTAGGTTAAGGTAAGGTTATAGTTAGGTTAAGGTTAAAGATAAAGTTAGGTTAAGGTTAAGATAACGTTAGTTTAAGGGTAAGTCAAGGTTAAGGTAAAGTTAAGGTTAAGGTTAGGTTAAGGTTAATATTAGGTTAAGGGTAAAGTCAAGGTTAGGGTTAGGTTAAAGTTAAGGTTAAGGGTTTGGTTAAGGTTAGGGTTGGGTTTTAGTTAAGGTTAAGGTTAGGATAAGGTTAAGGTTAAGGTGGTAAAGCTAAAGTTAAGGTTCAGGTTAAGGGTAAATGTTCAGGTTAATGTTAAGGGTAAGGTTAAGTTTACGGGTTTAGTGAGGTTAAGATTAAGGTGAAGGTTAAGTTGAAGGGTAAGGGTAAGGTTAAGGTTAAGGTTAAGGTTAAGTTTAAGTTTAATTTAGGTTAAGGTTAAGGTTAAGGTTAGGTTAAAGTTAAGGTTAAGGTTAAGGTTACGGGTTTAATCAGTTTAAGGTTAAGGTTAATGGTTTGGTCAAGGTTAGGGTTATGGTTAAGGTTAAGGTTAAGGTTAAAGTTAGTTTAAGGTAAAGTTAAAGGTTATGGGTTTAGTCAGGTTAAGGTTAAGGTTAAGGTCAAGGTTAGTGTAAGGTTAAGGTTAGGGTTAGGTTATAGTTAAGGTTAAGGTTAAGGTTACGGTTAGGTCAAGGTTAAGGTTAAGGTTAAAGTTAAGGATAAGTTAAGGTTAAGGGTAAGATAAGGTTAAGGTTAAGGTTAAGGTAAAGGTTAATGTTAAGGTCAAGGTTAAGGTTAAGGTTAAGCTATAATTAAGGTCAAGGTTAATGTTAGGTTAAGGTGAAGGTTAAGGATAAGGTTTAGGTCAAGGTCAAGGTCAAGGTTAAGGTTAAGTTAGGTTAAGGTTACGGGTTTAGTATGGTTAAGGTTAAGGGTTTGGTCAATTATAGGGTTAGGTTATAGTTAAGGTTATGTTTAGGTGAATATTAAGGTTAGGGTTAAGGTTACAGGTCTTCACCTTAACCTTCACTATAACCTAACCTTAACCTTGACCTTAACTATAACCTAATCCTAACCTTGACCAAACCCTTATCATTAACCTTAACCTTAAACTAACCTTAACCTTAACTAAACCCTTAGGCTTAAGCTTTAGCTTAACCTTAATCTAACCTTAACATAACCTTAACCTTAACCTTACCAATCCCTTAACCTTAGTCTTAACCTTAACTTAACCTTAACCTTAACCTAACCTTAACCTTACACTTAACCTAATATTAACCTTAATATTTATTAACTAGCCATAAATGCTCAAATGTGAGCTTTTTCCTTCGAGAAGAGCACCTTCTGCACCCCCTTTTGCCCGATAAGTGCGCTTTCCTGGAAATGGAAAAAAATCACTTTCTGGGACCACAACAAGCAAAGGACAGTTACTCCTTATCTGAAATCCACCTAAGGACACCAAAAAGCACCTCCTTAGACATTATGTGAGCACACAAAAGAATATTTGAGCACACAATGGAATCACACCTCTCCCTTGGGTCACCATCCATCATGTACCAAGGAAGGGAAGGAAAATTTGAAGCTCACATATATAAACCCACCAAGAGATGAAAAAATGGTGATCACAAGGTTATGTTGGCCAAATTTTCCCAAGAAACACCAACATTGTGTGTGACTCGGAGCTAGAGCTAAAGAGGACTCGATAGTTGGCCACCCAACATCTTAGTCCACCACAGCAGAGAGAGAGAGAGAGTTGGAATGCATCAGAGGCAGAACTTGAAAAACAAACATCCTTGCATCGAGACCTAGAGGCATTGTCTAGGGGCCCTTTGGCAAGTGGAAAATATTTTCTTTTATTTCAAACATTCAATAAGAAGAGACCATCGAGCTATCGTTTGCATTATTACTGTTTGGAACTCTCTATATAGCTTCTTTTGTGTTTTTAGTTTTAGTTTTTTTAACCAGACCATACTTTAGCATATTATTTCATTTAATTTTTATGCTTTTGAGCTACCCCCACATACTTCCTGTTACCAATAGTTTAGAGAGTATACCACACTCTCTAAGCTCGTGTGATTTCATACACCCGTGTGTCAAATCCACCACAATGGGATTGGCGACTCCACTGACGTGTTTCAAGTTTATGTGGTTGTGCCATCTTTTGCAAGAGACCCTTAGTTTATGCTGGAGTGGAGCTGATAGTTCTTTGACCCATCTTGCAGTCCCTAGATTCACTAAGGTGACAAACTGAAGAAGGTAGCTCCTAATCTTTTACTTGTAGGACTTTTGCGCGCATTCAGGAGTGACCTGTGCGCAGGAAGGCGTACCTGTCAAGGGTTTTTGAGCGCAAATTGCAGAGATATTTTTTCTCCCTATTTTCTACATTTTTCCTACTTGTAAGTGTGTTCGGAAACCCCTAATGTATCTTCCAACACCTATGTTGATACCCCACAGCTTTTGAGAACTGATTTCTTGCTGCTTTTCTTAGGCATTTAGTTAGTTTTCATTTAAGTTGGTTTTTGCAAAAAGTGTTCACATAGTTTAAGTAGGGGGCGAATTAACCATTTCTTTCCAAATGATTTATGTTTTTTGCACATTCTGGTATGCACACATAGCTTAACTAGTCCAATAAAGTGACTCATGACCACACATGCATAAGCTAGTGTAGAAATTCTTTAGTTTAAATTCAATTTTTGCATTTACGAAATTGAGGGACTAGGATTGAATCGCCAATTAGAGCAAGTAATCTCTGTTGTCTTTGCACCATTTGGTGACCCTAGACAAGCATATGAATACTCTACATTTTTGATTCACCATCTCCCTTTAGTCACTCACATAAACTAACTAGGATGTTTTGGAAGTGGCCCATTATCTGCAAATGCTTTCTATTTGAGCAAGGAACAACGTCACATAGTTTAACTAGGGGACTTTTGTAAAGGATCACCGATATCCATATGTTCAAATTATAAGATTTTTCACCATACTCTTAACCACATTCACCCAATAATAAAAGAAAACCACCTAAAAATAACTTAAATCAACTCACTAAATTCTCCCCACAGGGGCCACAAGAGAAATTATAGATTAAGTTAGGATAAAGGGGGTAGGCATCCAATAAGCCACCTTGATCATGCTTCAAATTTGAAACGTAGAAGTTTTGTTTTTATGGAGCTTTAAAATCCACCTATCAGCCCACGGAAAAGAAAACCCGAGCGCGGCAGAGACCCGATTCAGAGGGGGTTAGGCTTAGGCGCAGTGCGTGCGGTATTAGTTGGGGCTACCTGACCCAGCTGATACTCGTTACTGTTAGCTGATTAACAAAAAGCCTAAGACTCAAATTCTCACGTGGGATGGTGGTTCTTAGTGGCCAAAACTAGGGCATCCTTTACCCTATATGTGATGGTGTAGGCAAGTGCCAAACCCTCTACCCTTACCTTGGTTGATTCTCTTCGGCTAACTGGGGGCATCGCCAGCTCTTACGAGACGTTGTGCCAGCACTTGCAAGAAATCCTCTTAAGGCCTAGTTAATTTTGAGTGTGTGAGGATGTATTAAGGCTTCTAGGATTTTGAGTATCATGCACAAACAAACAAAACCATTTTTTTCTTGATTGATCACATAAATTAAGCTAAAAGAAAATTCATTTCATTTTCTCTTTGTTTTGTGTATGTGGCCATAAATTTTTCGTGATCAAAGACTAGATCCCCTCATAAAAAATTTCCAAAACCTAACCTGGTCGACACTCAAACGGTTCCAACAGAACCTCGTCAGTTCAGGAGTCTTTTGGACTTCCCCCCATTACCAGGAGGGGTTCCAGGTCTTTTTCTGTTTAAGCGTCAAAGATAGAACATTGCCACAGTGGTTGGTTCTTCCTTTCTTCAAGCAACCTTATTTGGGAACCTTAGTCGGTCTCCCAACACCACACCACACACTAATCCCGCCTCGTCCCCTGGAGGGCAGAAGAGTTCGTCCCATATGGAAAGCCAGTTGAAGGGTGAGGCAAGGTTAAGGGCAAAGACAAGGTTAAGGTAAAGTTAAGGTTAAGGTTAGGTTAAGGTTAAGGTAAGGTTAAGGTAAAGGATTAGGTTAATGTTAAGGTTAAGGGTTTGGTCAAGGTTAGGGTTAGGTTATAGTTAAGGTCAAGGTAAGGTTAAGGTTAAGGTTAAGGTTAAGGGTAAGGTTAGGTTAAGGGTAAAGTTAAGGTTAATGTTAATGTTATGGGTTTAGTATGGTTAGGGTAAGGCTAAGGTCAGGTTAAGGGTTAAGTTAAGGTTAAGGTTATGGTTAAGGTTAGGTTCAGGTTAAGGTTAAGGTTTAGGTTAGGGTTAAGGTTAGGGGAAGGTTAAGGTTAAACGTAATGTTAAGGTTAAGCTTAACGTTAATGGTTTATTCAAGCTAAGGTTAAGGTTAAGGTAAAGGTTAACGCTATGGGAAGGTTAAGGTTAAGGTTAAGGTTAAGTTAAGGTTAGGGTTAAGGTTAGGTTTAGGTTATGGTTAAGGGTAAGGTTAAGGTTAAGGGTAAAGTTAAGTTCAAGGTTAAGGTTATGGGTTTGGTCAAGGTTAGGGTTAGGTTATAGTTAAGGTAAAGGTTAAGGTTATGGTTAAGGTAAGGTTAAGATAAGGTAAAGGGTAAGGTTAAGGTTAAGGTTAGGTTAAGGTTATGGTAAAGGTAAGGCTAAGGGTAAAGTTAAGGTTAAGGTTTGGTTAAGGTTAAGGGTAAGTTTAAGGGTAAGGTTAAGGTCAAGGTCAAGGTCAAGGTTAAGGTTAAGGTTAAGGTAAGGGTAAGGTTAAACTTAACGTTAACCTTGTCCTTAACTATAACCTTAACCTGACTAAACCTGTAACCTTAACTTTAACCATAACCTTGATCAAACCCTTAAGGTTAGGTTAAGGGTATAGTCAAGGTTAAGGTTATGGGAAGGTTAAGGTTAAGGTTAAGGTTAGGGTTAAGGGTAAAGTTAAGGTTAAAATGAAGGTTAGGTTAAGGGTAAAGTGAAGGTCAAGGTTAAGGGTTATGTCAAGATTAGAGTTAATTTAATGCTAAGGTTAAGTTTAGGTTAAGGTTAAGGTTAAGGGTCAAGGTTAAGGTGAAGGTTAGGTTAAGGTTAAGGTTAAGGGTCAAGGTTAAGGTGAAGGTTAGGTTAAGGTTAAGGTTAGGTTAAGGGTAAAGATAAGGTTAAGGTCAAGTTAAGGTTAACGTTAACTCTTAACCGTATCTTACCCTTACCCTTAACCTTAACCTTAAATTTACCCTTAACTTAACCTTACCTTAACCTTCACCTAAACTTAACTTTAAACTTAACCTAAACCTTCAACTTAACCTTAACCTAACCTTAACCTCAACATTTACTTAACCCTAACCTTGAAATAACCCTTAGCCTTAATCTTAACATAAGATTAACATTAACATTACCCTTAACCTTGACTTTAACCTTTACCTTCCCCTAACCTTAACCTTAACCTTAACCTTCCCCTAACCTTAACCTTAATCTTTACCTTGACTTTAACCTTAACCTAACCTTAACCTCAACCTCAACCTCAACCTTAACCTTAACCATAATTTAATATTAAACTTGACCTTAACTATAACCTAACCCTAACGTTGACCAAACCCTTAACCTTAACCTTAACCTTAACATTAACCTCACCCCCTTAACCTAACCCTAACCTTGACCAAAACCTAAACCTTAACCTTAACCTTAACCTAACCTTAACCTTAACTCTAACTTTACCCTAAACTTAACCTTGACCAAACCCTTAACCTTAACCCTGACCAAACCCTTAACCTTATGTTTAACTTGACTAAACCCGTAACCTTAACCTTAACCTTAACCTAACCCTAACCTTGACCAAACCCTTAACCTTAACCTGAACCTTAACCTAAACTTAACCTTAACCTTAACCTTAACCTTCCCATAACCATAACCTTAACCTTGACATTACCCTTAACCTAACATTAACCTTAACCTTAACCTAACCTTAACCTTAACTCTAAATTTACCGTAACCTTAAGGGATAACCTAACCCTATCCTTGACCAAACCCTTAACCTTAACCTTAACCTCAACCTCAACCTTTACCCTAACCTTAACCTTAACCTTAACCTTGGCTTTACCCTTAACCTTAACCTTGACCTTGACCTTAGCCTAACCTTAACCTTATCTTACCCTTAACCTTAACCTTATCTTACCCTTAACCTAACCTTAACCTTAACTCTAACCTAACCGTAACCTTGACCAAACGCTTAACCTTAACCTTAACCTTGACCAAACCCTTACCTTAACCTAACTTTAACCTTAACCTTACCCTAACCTTAAACTTAACCTTAGCCTTAACCCTCACCTTAACCTGACTAAACCCGTAACCTTAACCTTAACCTTACCCTTAACCTTCACCTTAACAATAAATTTACCCTTAACCTTGACCTTACCCTCAGCCTTCATCTTAACCTTAACCTTAAATTACCCTTAACCTTGACCTTACCCTTAACCTTCACCTTAAACTTAACCTTGACCAAACGCTTAACCTTAACCTTAAACTTACTAAACCCGTAACCTAAGGGTAAATTTAAGGTTAAGGTTAGGGTTAAGGATAAGGTTAGATTAAGGTTAACCTTGACCTTGACCTTAACCTTAACCTTACCCTTAACCTTTACCTAACCTTAACCTTAACATTAACCTTAACCTTAAACTTAACCTTCACCTTAACCTTAACCTTACCCATAACCTTCACCCTTAACCTTGACCAAACCCTAACCTTGACCAAACCCTTGACCTTAAACTTAACCTGACTAAACCCTTAACCTTGACCTAACCGTAACCTTTACCTTAATTTAACCTAACTTAACCTTAACCATAAACTTAATCTTAACCTTAACCTTACCTTAACCATAAACTTAACCTTAACCTTAACCTAATGTTACCCTAACCATAACCTAAACTTTAACCTTAACTTAACCTTAACCTTGACCTTAAGGTTAGGGTTAGGTTAAGGATAAATTTAAGGTTAAGGTTAGGTTAATGTTAAGGTAGGGTTAAGGGTAAGGTTAAGGTTAAGGTTAGGTTAAGGTTCGGGTCAAGGTTAGGGTTAAGTTAAGGTTAAGGGTTAAGGGTAAGGTTAAGGTTACGATTAGGGGAAGGTCAAGGTTAAGGGTTTAGTTAAGGTTAACATTAGGTTAAGGTTAAGGTTAAGGTTATGGGTTTAGTCAGGTTAAGGTTAAGGCTTACACCCTTAACCTTAACCTAACTATAACCTTACCTTATCCTAACTTAACCTTAACCTTGACATTGACATTAACCTTAACTTTACCCTAACCTTAACTTTACCTTAACCTTAAGGGTTTAGTTAGGTTAAGGTTAGTCAGGTTAAGGTTAAGGCTAAGGGTTTGGTCAAGGTTAGGGTTAAGTTATAGTTAAGGTCAAGGTTAAGGTTAAGGTTAATTTAAGGTTAATGTTACGGGTTTGGTGAAGGTTAGGGTTAGGTTATAGTTAAAGTTAAGGTTAAGGTATAGGTTAAGGGTAAGGTTAAGGTTAAGGTCAATGGTTTGGTCAAGGTTAGGGTTACGTTATAGTGAAGGTTATCCTTAAGTTAAGGGTAAAGTCAAGGTTAAGGTTAAGGTTAGGTTAAGGGTAAAGTTAAGGTTAATGTTAAGGTTTCGTCAACGTTAGGGTTAGGTTATAGTTAAGGTTAAGATAAGGTTAAGGGTAGGTTAAGGTTAAGGTTAGGTTATGGGAAAAGTTAAGGTTAAGGTTAGGGTAAGGTTAGGGTAAGTATACGGTTAAGGTTAGGTTAAGGTTAAGGTTTAGGTTAAGGTTAGTGTTAAGGTTAAGGGTAAGGTAAAGGTTAAGGTTAAGGTCAAGTTTAAGGTTAAGTAAAGATTAAGGTTAAGGTTAATTTTAAGAGTTTGGTCAAGGTTAGGGTTATGTTATAGTTAAGGTTAAGGTTAAGGTTAAGGTTAAGGGTAAGGTTATAGTTAGGTTAAGGTTAAGGTTAATGTTAGGTTAAGGCTAAGGTTAAGGTTAAGGTTAGGTTTAGGGTAAATTCAAGGTTAAGGTTAGGGTTACAGGTCTTAACGTTAACCTTCACTATAACCTAACCTTAACCTTAACCTGAACCTTTACCCTAACCTTAACCTTAACCTTGACCCGAACCTTAACCTTATCTTAACATTAACGTTCACTATAACCTAACCTTAACCTTGACCTTAACTATAACTTAACCCTAACCTTAAGGGTTTGTTCAAGGTTAGGGTTAAGTTATAGTTAAGTTCAAGTTTAATGTTAGGATAAGGCTAAAGTTAAGGTTAAGGTTAGGTTAAGGGTAAAGTTAAGGTTAATGTTAGGTAGGGGTTAAGGTTAGGGTTAAGGGTTAAGTTAAGGTTAAGGTTAAGGTTTGGTAAAGGTTATGGTTAGGTTATAGTTAAGGTCAAGGTTAAGGTTAGGTTAAGGGTAAAGTCAAGGTTAAGGTTAGGTTAAAGTTAAGATTAGGTTAAGGGTAAAGTTAAGGTTAAGGTTAAGGTTAAGGGTTTGGTCAAGGTTAGGGTTAGGTGTTACAGGTTTAGTCAAGTTAAGGTTAAGGTTAAGGGTTTGGTCAAGGTTAGGGTTAGATCATAGTTAAGTTCAAGGTTAAGATTAAGGGTTTGTTCAAGGTTAGGGTTAGGTTATAGTTAAGGTCAAGGTTAAGGTTATTTTATAGTGAATGTTAAGGTTAAGATAAGCTTAAGGTTAAATTTAAGGTTAGGGTTAGGTTATAATTAAGGTTAAGGTTAGGTTAAGGTTAAGTTTAGGTAAGGGTAAGGTTAAGGCTACGGGTTTAGTCAGGCTAAGGTTAAGGTTAAGGTTAAAGTTAAGGTGAAGGTTAGGTGATAGTTAAGGTTAAGGTTATAGTTAAGGTAAAGGTTAAGGTTAGGTTATAGTTAAAGTTAAGTTTAAGGCTATAGGTATTAACCTTAACCTTCACTATAACCTTAACCCTAACCTTAACCTTAGCTATAACCTAACCCTAACCTTGACAAGACCCTTAACCTTAACCTTACACTTAACCATAACTTTACCTTTGTCCTAACCATAACCTTAACCTTAACTTGAATAAAAATCTAACCTTAACTTTACCCTTACCTAACCTTAACCTTAACCTAAACTTAAGGTAAGGTTAAGGTTAGGTTAAGGTTAAGGTTAAGTTACGGCTAAAGTCAAAGTTAAGGTAAGGTTAAGGTTAAGGTTACGGTTTTAGTTAGGTTAAGGTTAAGGTCAAGGTTAGGGTTAGGCTGAGGTTAAGGTTAAATTTAGGTTAAGGGTAAAGTTAAGGTTAAGGTTAGGTTAAAATTAAGAAGGAGGTTAAGGGTAAGGTTAGGGTTAATTTTAGGGGAAGGTTAAGGTTAAAGTTAGGTTAAGGTAAGGATAACGTAAGGTTAAGGTTAATGTTAATGCTAAGGTTAAGGTTAATGTTATGGGAATGCTAAGGGCTTAATCTTACCCTTAAACTTAACCTAACATTAACCCTAACCTTAACCTTGACCTTAACTATAACCTAACCCTAACCTTAACCTAACTTTAACCTCAAATTTAACCTTAACCTTACCCTAGCATTAAACATAGCCTTAACCTTAACGTTAACCTTAACCTTACGCCCTTAACCATAACCTTAACCTTAACCTTAAATTGACTAAATCCATATCCTTAACCTTACCTTAATATAACTTTAACCTTAACCTTAACCTTAACCTAGATGTAACCTTACCCTTAACCTTAACCTTACCCTAATCTTAACTTTAACCTAACATTAACCTTCCCATAACCATAAACTTAAAATTAACCTTAACCTTAACTTGAATAAACGCGTAACGCTAACCTTAAGGTTAAGGTTAAAGTTAAGGTTAGGGTTAAGTTTAGGGGAAGGTTAAGGTTAAGGGTAAGGTTAGGGTTAAGGTTAGGATAGGGTTATAGTTAAGGTTAAGGGTAATGTTAAGGTTAAGGTTAAGGTTAAGGTTAAGATTGTGGTTAAGGTTAAGGCTAAGGTTAGGTTAAGTTAAGGTTAAGGTTAAGGTTTTGTCAAGGTTAGGGTTAGGTTATAGTTAAAGTTAAGGTTAGGGTTAGGTTATATTTAAATTTAAGTTTAATGTCAAGGTTAAGGGTAAGGTTAAGGTTAGGTTAAGGTTTGGATTATGTTAAGGGTAAAGTTAAGGTTATCATTAGGGTAATATTAGGGTTATGGGAAGGTTAAGGTTAATGTTAGGTTATAGTCAAGGTCAAGGTTAAGGTTAGGGTTATGGGAAGGTTAATGTTAAGGTTAGGTTATAGTTAAGTGATCCAGATCTTGGGGGGAGGCCCCCAAGATCTAAAAAGTTGAAATGGATCTAACAAGATCTGCAAAATTAGAATGCCAGAAAAAAAAAGAGAACACAAAGAAAATAAAACCACAAAGAAACTTGTTTTATTAAAACAGAGAATAACAGTAGAAGCTACATTGTGGCAGACAATCTATCCTTTTACAAACTGAGGCTTGTTATTTATAGCTTTTTTTGAGTTACAATACCATGTGTAGATACCATAGGCCAATACCATAGGTAGATACCACTTAAAATACCATGGGTAAATCCCATGTGTGGATGAATACGATGGGTGGATACATACCATGGGTCGCTTACAATACCATAGGCGAATAAATATCATGGGTGGATGAATACCATGGGTTTATGCCATTTACAATACCATGGGTAAATTCCATGGGTGGAAGGATAATATGGGTAGATGAATAGCATGAGTTGATGCCATTTTCCATTCGGATCATTCCTCCCTCCTTAAGAAGCAATGGTCCCCATTGCGTGAAGTTCCCTCCTGAGAAGCCTTTGTTGAATATGAAGAGCCACACTGAAGAGAAGGGTTTTGTGTAGTTAACCCATAATCGTGATGAACGAAGATCCGAGGATAGAGATACCCTGTAATGCTTGTGACCAACTGTGATATTGACAGTGTGCGGCCTAGAAAATGGACTTCAATGAAGTGTGGGTTTGTGGATGAACCAAAACCATGAAGAACGAAGATCCGAGGATAGAGATACCTTGTAATGCTTGTGACCAACTGTGTGATTAACAGTGTGCGGCCTAGCAAATGGACTTCGATGAAAATGATTTTGTGCGGTTGACCCATAACTGTGATGCTGATTGTTGATGAAGTAGCAGGTGCCTACATAGCTTGGGGTGGGAGGGCACGTCTCCAAATAACCTAAGTTGAATGCTACTATGATGAAACTAATGAATGTGAAGCAGGTGCCTACTAAAGCGGGGTGGGAGGGCACGTCTCCAAAGGGAACCCGCTCCGAATGTTGCTACAGATTTAAAATGAGCATAACTCGGTCAATATAACTCAGAATATTTATTATAGCCTATTTTTGGAAATGAAATGATCATTCTGCATCTTCTCATGTGTTTGAAACCACTATCTGGCGATTCTACATTCTCAGATTCGCGCTGGAACTATCTCATCGTCACAAAATTTCTGAAAAAATAGTTGATTTTAAATCAACGATAAGTCCCACATCTGGACTCCGATTCGACCGATTTTTTTTTTGAAATTGGGTGATTTTTCAAGAGGAGCTCAGATCTATATCCATTGTTCTGAAATTTTTCACTGAAAACTAAGAAAAATGACAAGAGAGCCGCCGTCCATGAATCGTCGTCAGAAAAATTGTTTCAACATTGCTGATTTTAAATCAGCGATATCTCCCTCACCCGAACTCAAATTTGGCTGATTTTTTTTTGAATTTGAGTATTGTTTCGCAAGGAATCCAGATCTGGTCTTGTTTTTTGCAAAAAAATTTAGAAAAATGTTCATATCTGATCTGAAAATGTGCCGCCCAAAAAAATTCATGGATTTTGCTGAAGATTGCTGCAAAACATTGAAACTGAAATATGTTTCAAACTCTCATTCCCATGAAGGCGTAACCTGAATCTGATACCACTGATCCAAATCTTGGGGGGAGGCCCCCAAGATTTAAAAAGTTGAAATGGATCTAAAAATATCTACAAAATTAGAATGCCAGAAAAAAAGAGAGAACACAAAGAAAATAAAACCACAAAGAAACTTGTTTTATTAAAACAGAGAATAACAGTAGAAGCTACATTGTGACAGACAATCTATCCTTTTACAAACTGAGGCTTGTTATTTATAGCCTCTTTTGAGTTACAATACCATGTGTAGATACCATAGGCCAATACCATGGGTAGATACCACTTAAAATACCATGGGTAAATCCCATGTGTGGATGAATACCATGGGTGGATACATACCATGGGTCACTTACAATACCATGGGCGAATAAATATCATGGGTGGATGAATACCATGGGTTGATGCCATTTACAATACCATGGGTAAATTCCATGGGTGGAAGGATAATATGGGTAGATGAATACCATGAGTTGATGCCATTTTCCATTCGGATCATTAAGGTTAAGGGTTTGGTCAAGGTTAAGGTTAAGGTTAGGTTAAGGGTAAATTCAAGGTTAAGGTTATGATTATGGGAAGGTTAAAGTTAAAGTTAAGGTAAAGGTAAGGTTAGGGTTAAAAGGTCAAGGTCAAGGTTAAGGGTAAGATAAGGTTAAGGTTAAGGTTAGGTTAAGGTCAAGGTTAAGGTTAGGTTAATGTTATTGTTGAAGGTTAAGGGTAATTTAAGGTTAAGGTCAAGGTTAAGGTCAAGGTTATGGTTAAGGTTAAGGTTACGGTTAGGTTAAGGTAAGATTAAGGTTAGGTTAGGCTATAGTTAAAGTTAATGTTAGGTTAAAGGTAAATTTAAGGTTAAGGTTAAGGTTAAGGTCAAGGTTACAATTGTGTTAAGTTAAGGTTACGATAATGTTAAGGGTTACACATTTAGTAAGGTTAAGGTTAAGGTAAAGGTTACGGGTTTAGTGAGGCTAAGATTAAGGTTAAGGTTAGGTTAAGGTTAAAGTCGAGGTTACGATTATGTTAAGGTAAGGTTAAGATAATGTTAAGGGTTATGGGTTTAGTCAGGTTAAGGTTACAGGTTTAGTGATGTTAAAGTTAAGGTTAAGGGGGTAAGGTTAAGGTTAAGGTTAAGGTCAAGGTCAAGGTTAAGATTAAGTTAGGTTAAGGCTAAGGATTTGGTCATGGTTAGGGTTAGGTTATAGTTAACGTCAACATTAAGGTTAGGTTAAGGTTATGGAGAATGTTAAGGTTAAGGCTAAGTAAAGTTTAAGGTAAAGTTAAGATAAGGTTAAGGTTAAACTTGACCTTGACCTTAACCTTAACATCACCCTTAACCTAACCTTAACCTTAACCTAACCTAAAATTTAACCTTAAAATTCCCATAATCATATCCTTAAACTTAACCTTAACCTTTAACTAAACTTAAGCTTAACCTTGACCTTAACTGTAACCTAACCCTAGGTCAAGCTTAAGTTTAAGGGCAAGGTTAGGGTAAGGTTAGGGTAAAGGTTAAGGTTAACGTTAAGGGTTTCCTTTCCCTTAACCTTAACCTTGACCTTAACTATAACCTAACCCTAACCTTACCCTTAACCTTAACCTTAACCTAACCTTAACCTTACCCTTAACCTAATATTAACCTTAAACTTAACCTCACTAAACAAGTAACCTTAACCTTACCCTTAACCTTATCTTACATTGAACTTAACTATAAAATTAACCTTAACCTAACCTTAACCTTGACTTCACCCTTAACTTAACCTTAACCTTAACCTAACCCTAACCTTGACCAAACCCTTAACCTTAACCTTAACCTTTTACCCTTAATGTTAACCTTAACCTTAACCTTACCCTGAATCTTATCTTAAACTTACCCTTAAACTTATATTAACCTTTACTTAACCTTAACCTTGACCTTGACCTTATCCCTAACCTTAACCTTAACCTTAACTTTAACTTTACCCTTAACCTTAACCTTAACCTTACCCTTGACTATAACTTTGACCTTAACCTTGACCTTAACTATAACATAATCCTAACCTTGACCAAACGCTTAACCTTAACCTTACCCTTAGCCTTAAACTATCCTTAAACTTAACCTTAACCATAATATTAACCTTAGGTTAAGGTTAAGGTTAAGGGTAAGGTTAGGGTAAGGTTAATACTAGGTTAAGGGTAAAGTTAAGGTTAAGGTTAGGGTTAAGGTTAATGTTAAGGTTAGGGTTACCTTATAGTTAAAGTCAAGGTTGAGGTTAAGGGTAAGGTTATAATTAGGTAAGGGTAAGGTTAAGGGTAAGGGTAAAGTTAAGGTTAAGGTTATGGTTATGGTAAGGTTAAGGTTAAGTTTAAGGTTAAGTTAAGGTTAAGGTTAAGGTTAAGGTTTGGTCAAGGTTAGGGTTAGGTTATAGTTAAGGTCAAGGATAAAGTTAGGTTAAGGTTAAGGTTACGTTTAGGTTAAGGTTAAGGTTAATATTTTGTTAAGGTTAGAGTTAGGTTATAGTTAAGGTTAGGTTATAGTGAAGGTGAAGGTTAAGACCCGTAACCTTAACCTTAACCTTACCCTTAACATTAAGCTTAACTTTAACTCTAACTTTGACTTTACCCTTAACCTAACCTTAATCGAACTTAACCTTAACCTTGACCTTAGCCTAACCTTAACCTTAACCTTACCCTTAACCTTCACCCTTAACCTTAACCTAACCTTAAACTTAACGTTAACCTTAACCTTATCTTAACCCTATCCTAACCTTAACCTTAACCTTAACCTAATCTTAACCTAATCTTAACCTTAACCTTAACCTTAACCTAACCTTAACCTTAACATTAACCTGAATAAACCTATAACCTTACCCTTAACCTTAGCCTAACCTTAACCTTAACTATAACCTAACCCTACCTTGAACAAATCCTTAACCTTAACCTTAACCTTAACCTTTCCACAACCTTCATCTTAACCTTAACTATAACCTAACCCTAACCTTGACCAAACCCTTAACCTTAACCTTACCCTGAGCTTCACTATACCCAAACCCTTATCCTTAACCTATCCTTAACCTTGACTTTACCCTTAACCTGACATTAACCTTAACCTTCCCCTAGCCTTACCCTAACTATAACCTTAACTTTACCCTTAACCTAGTCATAACCTTAACCTAACCTTAACCTTATCCTTAACCTTGACCTTAACCTTAAATTTAACTATAACATAACCCTAACCTTGACCAAACCTTAACGTTAACCTTAACTTAGCCTAACCATAACCTTAACCTTATCTTAACCTTAACTATAACCTAACCCTAACCTTGACCAAACCTTAACCTTAAGTTTACCCTTAACATAACCTTAACCTTAACCTTAACCTAACCTTCACCATAACCTAACCTTAACCATAACCTTAACCTTAACCTTAACCTTAATGTTAACCTAACCTTAACCTTAACCTAACCCTAACTACCCTAAATTTAACACTAACCTTACCCTTAATGTTACTCTTAATCTTAACCTTAACCATAATCTTAACCTTAGGTTAAGGTCAAGGTTGAGGTTATGTTAAGGGTAAAGTCAAGGTTAAGGTTAGGTAGAGGTTAAGATTAGGTTAAGGGTAAAGTTAAGGTTAAGGTTAAGGTTAAATGTTTGCTCAAGGTTAAGGGTTAGGTTAAGGTTAAGGTTCATTTAAGGGTAAAGTCAAGACTCAAGGTTAAGGTAAAGTTAAGGTTAAGGTTAGGTTAAGGTCAAGGTTAAGGTTAAGGTCAAGGTTAGAGATAGGTTATAGTTAATTTCAAGGTTAAGGTTAAGGGTAAGGTTATAGTTATGTTAAGGTTAAGGTTAAGATTAGGTTAAGGTTAAGGTTAATATTAAGGTTATAGTTAATGTTAAGGTTAAGGTTAAGGTTAAGGCTAAGGGTTTGTTTAAGGTTAGGGTTAGGTTTTAGTTAAGGTTAAGATTAGGTTAATATTAAGCTTAAGGGGGAAAGTGTAAGGTTAAGGTTAAGGGTTTGGTCAAGGTTAGGGTTAGGTTATAGTTAAGGTCAAGGTTAAGGTTAAGGGTAAGGTTATAGTTAGGTTAAGGTTATGGTTAAGGTTAGGATAAGGTTAAGGTTAAGGGTTTGCTCAAGGTTAGTGTTAGGTTATAGTTAAGGTTAAAGTTAGGTTAAGTTAACATTAAGGTCAAGGTTAAGGGTAAGGTTAAGCTTAGGATAAGGATATAGTTAAGGTTAAGGCTAGGTTAAGGGTAAATTTAAGGTTAAGGTTAGGGTTAGGGTTAGGGTTATGGTTAGGTTTTTGTCAAAGTTAAGGTTAGCTTATAGTTAAGGTTAAGGTTAAGGTTGAGGTTAAGGTTAGGGTTATGGGAATAGTAAGGTTAAGTTTAAGGTTAAGTTTAAGGCTAAGATTAAGGGTAAGGTCAAGGATAAGGTTGCGGGTCTTAACCTTAACCTTCACTATAACCTAACCTTAATGTTGGAGAGGTAAATCCCCTCTGTGGACAGAGGCAATCCCTACTAGCCTAGATCGGGTTTAGCAAAAACTGAGTCACGCTAAGACACAAGTTCCTAATTGCAAAAGACCAAGATTCGACAAGAGGCCTACCTTAAGTCCTACGCTACTGTCATTTGTGGAGAAGATAGCACTTCTATCCCCTACTTTGGTAGATCACAATTATCTTGCTCAATGTGATCGAACACCTGCACGTACAAGAAGAAACAACAAACAAACAAGTGTAAAACCTAATACATGCAATTATGTATCAGTCAGAGAAGATATAACTCATAATGTAAAACATTAACATGTGAGTGGAACCATAATCGAAGTCGCTTATTATTAATCAGGACAAAGAAAGATACAACCTGAGCTCTGACGCTGGATCTTCCTTCAACGGGTCAACTGAGGAGTACGTCTCGGTAAAGCTCATTGGGAAAAGGACAAGTCTCTCTCTCTTCGGCTGTCTCACGATAATCTCCTTACAATGATTCAACTCTCTTCAGGCTAGCTTGAAAATGGAAAATGAAAAGATTATATAGATGGTGGAAGGGGAGTTGGGATCCCTATAATGGTGGGATTGGCTCTATCCTCAAGGAAGCTTCCATGATAGGTGGAAAACCACTTCCCCTACATGGAGATCCGGAGCCAAAACTTCCAACTCAACTTAGAGACTATTTCAGAAGTTGGTTGGAATCAAACTTCTGCCATTTATTTTAAAAAAAAAACCTTATTAAGCGTGGCGCGGGCGATACACTGGGATAGAGTGCCAGCTGGCGCGCCCTTTTTGGTGGATTTCCCCCATTGGCACGAGGGATGAACTGGCTAGTCATGACAAGGCTAAAAAGGTTATTTTTAGGGATTTTTACAGGAAATTATCTTCAGGGGAATGATTTTCCTTGTCAATAAGGATGCCATGAAAGTGGTTTCAGGTCATGTAACTGCTCACAGGTCACGGAATAAGCCCTCCAATGTGCGGGACGGGGAATTGTAGGGACGGTGATAAATTACTATGTAACAGATGCCCCCTAAAGCATGAGGCCCAAAAGAGAGAGAGGGGTGAAAGGCTTTACGAGAATGCGCCCAACTGAAAACACTACCGTCGAAAAACCTGCGTAGACAAATACAACTAATATCTCAAATACATGATATATATGTGGTATGGGTGTAACCATTCATAACCGAGGATACAATAATCAAGATCCAAGGCATGGACGCAGCCATCTAGTAAGGATCGATAAATAGACTTAGGTATGGTCGTAGCCATCCAATCAATGAGTCATGTAACTAATCATAATAATCCACAAAATCACAGTTTGGATTCTAACAGAAAAAATCTAGGGTCTTGCGCTCCATCTCGACCCGAACAAAGTACAAGTTCAAGCATGTGAATAAGTGAGCTAAAGTCGAACATGCAATAACATCGTCTGATTGCCAGCCAGTGATTAAAGTTGTTAATAGATGCGAGAGGAACCACCAATAATGACAATGGCCCTCAAAGTACTATAGGTACAATCCACGGAATGTGAACAATGAGCTGGCATCAAACACCTGCAGAATCGTCCGATCTAAGGTCAATGACGAAAACCTTGCGTCGAATGCGAAGAACCTACCATTGAGGCATGCAGGCTCCAAGGTACCGGAAGGGAGTCTCTAGAACAACTTCCTGGATAATGAGCTGAAGTCGACAGGAAGTGACCTTGATCGAAGGTGGGCCATAGTGTTTCCCACATCATTGATGCAAGACAGAGGAAAATAATGTTTGTGAATGAGGATCAGATGAGAATCAGAGGAAGGTTGAAACTGCAGAGGTCAACTTCGCTTGAAAATATCGGTGGCACGATAGTGGATTTGGCAGTATTTGACATCAAAAGATCAAAGGTAATGATGACAAGGCAAAGAGAAAATGAGAGGTCAAAAAGGATTACCCAAACCCATGGAGGAAAACAGATAATGAGATGAGATGTCCCCAACCCGACACGAATGTAGACAAGTGCCATGTTCAAGAGCGACATACTGCCGACATGACGACGATGCTGGTTCCATTTTTCCCCACCATTTCTAGCGAGTACCCCAATTATTTTTGAGAACAAGCTTGAAGGGGATAGAATATGCTTGTAATATAATTCCATCCTTTGGATGAATCCATCCTAGTACATTTAACAAACCCTAGGAAGGAGAAACTCGAATATCTTCATTAAGACTAGATCTGATGTCATCAGGGTTTAACGAGTCTGACAAAGGAAGAACTTGGCGTCTTTTAATGTTTAGAGAGTTTGAAAACATAGCGAAAAAGTAAACTCCAAAAGTCACTTTTCGTAAATAGTTCCTCAGATCCGAAAAGGTAGAAAACTATGTCTGAGAAAACCTCCTAGTCACAATAGGCTAGGGTATTCCTTTTTCGTAAATAATCTATCCCAGCCTGAAAAAGGAGTAAACGTATATTGGGTAGATGTCGTTTCATAGCCAATTTAACGAGATCGAAACTACAAGGGACTCAGAAATATTTTCATGTTTAGAGAGTCAAAAAAGAGCTTAAAGATGACTCCAAAAATGAATTTTTCGTGTTTCTACCGAGTCCAAAAAAGTATAAAATACAACTCATATCACAGTCCAATTTGTGTAAAAAGCTGTTGCTGCACACAAAAGTGAGTGTAAAATCCATTTTTCAACAAAATATATTAAAATATTGAGAAAAATGACTTGCAAAACCTAATTTTGACTTCAAAAGTTATAAATATACCACAAATGGTAAAAACACATTTTCTTTTACTTTTTACCTCATTTGGAGAGCAACAGTGAACTTTTGGTGTGTGAACTTGCGGCGGTGATTGCGATCAATCCAGTACATTGTCTGGATTCTTGTTCGTTCCAGGTAAGAGGAAATCCCCTTAGCTTTGTTTTGATTCAATTTTTGTAAATTTCCATTATGTATTTGACCTCTGGAGGAACCCTTTTACAAATTTAGGGCTCGACCAATTGGCGTGGGTATCGGGCACGAACCCGCGCCAATGGCGCAACTCAAATTTCCTTGTTAATTTACCAAAATATGAGCCACTCAAATGAATTTTTAAGTGTTGCAAAGATATAATAAGGTGTTTTTGACCATTTTGGTGCAGATATCTAGGCATAATGGTGATTGAGTGGAAGGAGAGGGAACATGGGGAAGAGGACGAAATGGCCATGGAAAATGAAGCTTGCATGAACGCCCTCCGAGATTGTGGTCTCAAGAATTTCTTCCTCACACCATGTTTAAGAGCTCAACCTGAGCTATTGTAGTATTTAGTTAGCATATGGGATGAGAATGAAGAAGTATTCAAACTCTGAGACCAAGTACTGGCACTTGAAGTCTCTTATGTTTATTCCATAACCGGATTGTCGCACAAAGGCCCAGTGCCAATCATGATAGGCAGTAGACCTTCTGGGGAGAAAATGGATATGGTAATGGTGAGAGTGTACCCAGGGGCACAAACAGGATCGGGAAGTGGGAAAGTAGACATACACACAGTCCGTGATCTAGCACTCTGGGTAGTGCTTCACACCATTACGCGGGTTGCAGGATCGCAGGCCCCACATGAGGCAACCAAAGCGCAGCTCCTACTAGCTTCTGAATGCATGAATCCTACACTTTTCGATTGGGCCACTGCCATGACAACAAACATCAAATGATAGTTAACAAAGTGCAAGAAGGCCAAACTGAAACAATTTGGGTATGGTTCCATTCTGGTGTCGTTCATTGTAGAACGATTACCAATTTTCCAGGGCCAAGGGGAGATAGTCACCGAGCCGTCATTGAGGGAGCCAAGGATGGCTTGATGGGAAACACTTATGCCCAGGTCCGGAGGAGGCCAGTAGATTTCCTGGAGGCCTGATTTTTTTGTATGGTTACGGCATCATCTGATTGTATTTGAGGATTGGCCCTACACAGGTACCGATTTCACGGGAGCCCCAGATCTTCCACTTCCGGAGGGGGAGGACTGCGACGAGGAGCTGGGTATGAATATTTTTGAATTTTAATGTATTTATGATTTTTTTTTGTGATACATTCCTATTCTAACAACAGTTCTATGTGTATGCATACGTTGGCCCAAAGAGGCCCACAGGCATGTCGCCCATTGCATGGAGGACCCCTCTTGCATATGACCCCTAAGCTGAGGGCGGCGAAGGGAGTGAGCCTATCCAAAACCTGGAGGGCATCGCCTGGGGAATCTTGAACTATGCACGACTGACAGATGTCCCGTTGGCTTACCAGCGACACATTGTGGGGGTGCCTAGTCACCTCCATTGACTGCTGAGGCGATTGGTGCATGAAGTGGCATGTTACCACGAGCACCACGTTGATTAGCCATCTATGGATTTTTATATGCATATTTTTGAGAGACATGTTGTCTCCAGCTATTATTAGACAGACATGTATATTTTTTTTAACTTTATGTGATGTACACAAACTGCAAACTACCGACATATATATATATATATATATTTCTGGATGCATCTTTTACATGTGATGATGTTTTTATATGCTACGAAAATGTATAATACAATGTTATCTAATGTATCCGTTATATAATTTTCATAACAAACAACCCAATGGAAAGGTTCAAAAAATGCATTATCACACATTTTATTTTTTTGCAAGCTTAAAAGCACACATGCACACACATATGCAAACTATGCTTACAAATGAGGGAAACGGGCATGCCCCCCAGCATGGTATCTCAATTCAAGGTACATGCCCCCCAAGCTTCAGTCCATAGGAAATGGAGTGAAGGTTCAAAACAAAAAATCTAACAAAACTTGAATTGAACGACCTCGTGTTTCATTATTTTAACGAGGTCGACACACTGAAAGGAACTGTTCTCGTAGCAACTTGTTTCATTGTTTTAGGAGCTTGAAAAAAGAAGAGGAAATATGCTCCGACGAGCTCGACAAAGGAGGCTTAGGAGGGTGATAACCAGATACATCATTCTCTAGACAATCATACATTGCCCCCAGGCCAATCATGAACAAGGAACGATGATGTCCATCACTCCATGGAAGATCTTCAAGAGACATGGTTTCAACAATAGCTTCATCTGAAGGGAAAATTTTTCTTAAAGGGTCATGCGAATTTGCATCGATGAGCCAAGGGGATTAAGAGTATATATCCAGAGCCATGCTCAAAGGAGCATGTTTGGGAGGAGGATCATATGCAACAATGATTTCACAATAATTGATTTCAACAGGAGTTAACGGCATCGATTCTCGGAAATAGGTCACATGTTCAGGCGAAGGGATGATCCAAGGGTCATCAGACCGAGAGACCATATTAACTTGAACGGTGTGTGGTGGTGGTGGGGGAAAGATACCCATGAGGATGGGGTCCTTGAAGAGACCGGGTCCTACACTGTCAGGGGGATTGGGGATCTGATCCACTTAAGGAACGTTGTTCTCAGAGGATGAGGTGAAGAAAGACAACTGCTCCACAGTAATGATTTTTCCCTCATGAGGGAACTTAAGAAGCCAAAAGAGGGTGGACGGCACACATAGCATGGCATGAGTCCAACTACGACCAAGAAGAAGATTGTAGTTAATATTGGCATCAACCACTTCTACTTCTACGTTGACTGTCTTCCCCTGTAACGTAATCGGAAAACTCTCGAGAACACCCATGGGTTTTGATTCCGGACCATCGAATGCCTCTAAGGCATTGGGAGATGATGTAAGAGCTGGAGAGCCAATGGCCTTCTAGCAGGCTGATGACATAACACAGGTGGAAGCACCTTCATCCACAACGGCTTTATGGATGTTAAGGCCGTTGATCCTGACTTGTATAACAAGAGAAATTTGATGTGGAAGTTAGGGGAAAAAAATTTCTAGGTCGAAGGTGAGAAGATTAGAATCGGTAGGATCAATTCCACTGATTGCAGACAACAGAGCTTTTCGTTGTGATGGAAAACTTTGAAGTACTTCCAATGCAGACATGGCAGAAGGCACCTATGCCAAATCCTCAACAGTATTGTAGTTCTGAGCAGCACGGGAATTTGGGTTGTAGGAATATCTTCACATATCACCTTTAGAAGGTGGCCTCACAATAGGTTCAGTGCTGGGCTTCTCAATTTCCAAAGGACCAAAGACAGGTGGGGGAGATGGGCCATCCACGACTTCCTTCCTAGCTGCCTAGCATGATCCAGAATAATCCTTCGAATGCATAGCAATTGAGACAGGTGCAGCACCATTCATCATAAAAACCTGGGACCCAAATGGTGTAGATGGTGAAGGCTGCTCAACCATCTGGGTCTGTTGAGAGGGGAATGATTCTTTGAGAACTGTCGGATTCCCTTTGGAGCCTTTCAGAAGTTGAATAAATTTAGATCATCGAGGACAATCTTTAGTATAATGGTCTCCTTCACAAATAAGGCAGGGGTACTTCGGTTTACGTTGGGAACCGTCATCAATACGAGGTTTAGAAGACTCTGGTTTTGGGGCATTGGGTTTGGATTTTCCTTTGACCTTATTCTTTCCTTTGGAGGCATTTTCCATAGGATCAGCCTGAACAGCATTTACCTCCGCAGTTTTTCCAGAATATGGAGGGGCGGGAAGAGAAGAATTATTGGAAGAATTGGACTTCTGCTTCCCATTTGAGGATTTTCGAGAATTTTGAGAAACAGAACCAATAACACCATCCACCGTGGGGGTAGGTGGTGCTTTCGAGGTTCCCGGCCGTGGAGCATCAGTCAAAATATAATAAAGCATGCCAGACTGGGAGTACAGCAGATCTAGGTACTGTGCATGCGCGATGGCTTGTTCTTCAGTCACACATGCCCCCATAGCAATATCTTGGGAGATTTTGTTAACGAAGGAGGTGGTGAACCAATGAGCTAGTATCTGATCAGGTATATCAAACTTGATCAGTCTACGATGACGTCACCACTCATGAATATGATCGGATTTGTGGGTGGCTTTATCCTGCTTCAAAGAAGTCAGGAGATGCGTCCTAGCTTCATAGCGAACCGGTAACTGGAAGTGAGTTAGAAAATCCATAGCTAACGTATTGAAGTCTTGAAGGATGCCACGGGGTAATTATATATACCACTTAGCGGAAACACTGGTAAGAGTGCGCTGGAAGAGACGTAGACGAATTGAATCATCCACCCAAGAATTGGACAAACACCACAGATGGTAGGTCATTACATGAGCTTGGGGGTTGTTGAGCCCTAAACATGTCTTTTCTTTTCACCAAACTCCACTTCATTCCATTTATCCTTTATCATTTATAGGCCTAAAATATCAATAAGAATGATTAAAATCACTTTAAGAATACATGCAATGACTAACTTATTATACTTTTGTGGTTTTGTTGTCGTATTGATTTCTAAGCAGACTTAGGTACAGAATGCAGTCATTCTATAGCTAGTCGTATGTTCCGTAGCCATATTTGTGCTTTAATAGGTTATAGGTGTCATCTAAGGGAAATATGTATATGGTTAGACTCCAAAACTCTCCTGCATCATTCCTTGTCCTCCACGAGCGCTGAGCAAAAATTTGAAAGTGGTTATGCACATGGACAAAGCCAAAACCAAGAAGTAGACTTCTATAAGGATAAGGAATCTTGAGTTTTATTCAGAAAAATATGATTCCTCAGCAGGTGACTTAGTTCAATTTTGATTATAAAAGACACCTATGCCTATTTCTACTCAATGTCAGTTATGTAGTTGCTTATAAAAATAACTCGGTGAACCGAGAAACAGTTAGTTGATGTCTTGTTTTTAGTTTTCAAAGACTGTGATACTCTGTTTCTGAGCGTTTTATTCTAATGAAAGAAGTATAACTTTGATGCATGATCTGAAGCAACTTTAAGGAGTTAAGGATTCGTGTGCCAATCTGATGGTAGAGGCCCCTACTATCTAAAAAGGCCTTTGCATATTTTCTAGATAAGTAACTTTTAACTTTGTTTTGTTCTTAACTTAGGAAGTTTGATAAGTTTATCCTCTTGCATCATGTTTTATATCATTTACTTACATCGAATATTACAGTCAATCTTGTTCTCATAAGCTGTTCCAATACATCACTAATACGTGAATGAGATCTAACTGTAGTATTTCGAGTTAATTTCATTTTAGTTTTGTTAATTGCATTTCGGTCCTGTTAGTTAGATTTAGAAAATCCTCATTATTTTATAAGCTACTCTTGTTATCAAACTCTTCTAACACATCACTATTATATGAATGAGAATTAGTTATATTATTTTTAGTTATTGACTGTTCTACAATTATGTAAGAGATTCTCATGATTTTACAAACAGTCTTTTTCCCAAGTTGTTCCAAGAAATCTCTAATCCTTGAACAAGACTTAATAGTAACATTGTGAGTTGCAGAATGAGTTAATTCTAGTGTCATAAGTTATCTTAGCATAGGATTTTTTTTTTTACTATGTTATAGATGATATTTTTCTCAAAATGTTCCAACAGATTTCTAACAACGAATAATATTTCTCTATGATGTTTTAAGTTGTTGTTTACTAAGAGAACCTCATTACATGAAAACTAATAATTTTCTTAGTTTGTTCCAACATACCTCTAATGAAATGAATTGGACTAAGTTTAATGTTATGAGTTACTTTTATTAGCATCTTTATAATCTGTGGATTATCATTCTCTGTTCTTAATACCATTCATAGTTTAGAGTATATTTTATTTTATTTTAGTGTGATCAGTAACTTCTCTCTGTTAGTAATTTAATTTTTCCCCTTAGCATAAAAACACAAAACCAAAAACACTAGAAAAAGACTACGCACAACAAAGTAAGAAGAAGATACCTAAGCACATATGGTGCACTTCACTTCAACAGTTTACTAGCCCTAGTTGAAAATTTATGATATCAATTTAGGAACACTAAGTTGAGTAGACATTTTGGCGCCATTTCCAGGGAAGTGTAACTAGGTAGCCTTATTTCTTACTTCCCAAAAACAATGATATGCGTAGAGAAAGAGACTCAAGGGGTAGATTTATAAGAAGCAGAAGCTTGATTCCTATAACACCACTTGTTCCATCAAGACCAAGAGACAACACATCTCCAAATCAAACTTATATTCGATACTATACTGATCATAGACTTCCAGAAGACTTAAGATCAGATATTCCATCAGAGAGACCTTCCACTTCATCCACTGAACCTGTCTTAGAAGAAGATTCAAGGACCCCTGCTGGAGACATAAACTTTTTCACTTCCACAGAAGAATCAACCATGGCAGAAGAAGGGGGGGAGGAGTCTTTAATGGAGAACATACACTATTTTTAGGAGGTAGAGGTAGAGGTAGAGGAGAAGCAGTTAGAGGTGTAGAAGGAGAAGGAGGTAGAGGTGAAGAAGAAGGCACAGGAAGAGGTAGAAGGGAAATGGGAAGCTCTTTTGGGTTTGCTATAGTACATGAAGAAACCAATGAAACTATGAAAAATATTTCACCCTCTGTTCTTCCAAACTTTTATGGACTCAAAAGTGAAGATCCTAAAACCTTCCTATTTGAATTTGAAGTCTTATGTAGAACCTATGATTACTTACAAGATGCCCAAAAACTTAAACTATTCCCTTCAACATTGAAAGGAGCAGCATTAAAATGGTTTATGAGTTTAATCAACAGTTCTATTAGAACATGGGAAGACATGAAACAAGCATTTCTAGAGAGGTATTTGGATTAATGTATGCCAATCAACCATAAGGAGGAAGCGTTCAAAATGATACAGAAAGAGGATGAAAATATGGAAGATTTGTTGGAGAGATTTAACTATAACATCAAGAGAGAAAAAATTGAAAGCCTAGACCAAGATACTTTGAAAGCTCTCATGTTGAAGAAAATTAGGGATGAATGGCTAGATATCCTTAATATAATGGGAAAAGGGGATATATCTCAGCTCACATTACCTGAAATAGCTGAATTATGTGTCAACTTTTCAAGAGGGAAATCTAAAACTTTAAAAGGACCAAGAGACCCTGCTCTTGCAAGGGAAAGTAAGTCTGCTTCTGGGACAGTAAGTAGGGCAGAAATAGGAAATATGTTTGATGAATTAAAATCTAAAATTTTAGGGAGTCTTAGTGAACAAATAAACACCCTTAAGTTACAAAACAAGAAAAAATCCGAATCTGATGTCTTAGCAATATTTTGTCCCAAATGTAGAAAGAAGCATGCCTTGAGAGAGTTCCCTTTGGATGCGAAAATAGTAGAGACTTGCGTAATTTGTTCAGAAAAACATGAGACCAAGAGTTTTCCTTCACTTCCTGGTCTTAAAGTTGTCTTTCAAGAAGAAACCCCTACAAATTCCACAGAATCTCTCAATTTTGTCTCTAGGAGGCCTTGGCAAGGACCTCAAACACAAGGATTAAATGATCAAATGTATAATCAAACCCCAACAAATTGAAATTCTTGGTAGCAACCTTGGCCCCAATTCCAAAATAAATCTCAAACTTGGGCACAAGGAGAAAAAAATCCTTATGGAAGATACTCTCAATATTATCAATATCCACCATCTTATCCACCATATTCAAATTTCCATCCTCAAAAAAATATTCAACAAAATCCTCAACAAAATCCACAACATCAAAATCCACCACTTCCATTACCATTTCCCCAGAAAGAAAATCAGTTACCTGCCCAACCTATACCAAACCCCAACAATGAAAATCATCAGAACACATACATGATAAAAGGCCAATAGTTCCCAACTTATTTGATTACTCCTTTAGACCTTAATGATGTTCAACTTAGGTCTACAAGAATACTTGAAAGGAGGAAACCTTTTGTAATCATACAAGAGCAAAACAACTCTGAGGAAGATTCTCTACGGGTAAATAAAAGTCTTGAAGAGAGCACATATTTTAAAGACCCAAATATTGAAAAATTAAAACAAAAAGAACCAATAATTTCAACTCCTATATTGGAGCAACCATCAACATTCACCTCTACACCTCCTTTTCCAAAAAGATTACAAATTGATAAGGGTGTAGAGAAAAAAATTATGGTGCCCAATTATGATTTCCTAGATGAGCTAAGAAATGTTTGTATTAAGATTCCATTATTACAAGTTATCAAGAAAATTCCAATCTTAGCAAAGACAATAAAGCAATTGAGCATGAAAAAAATAGGAAAAAGAATAAAAGAGACAAAGAAAATTCAACTGGCAGGAAAAATAGCAGATATCATGATGGGTAAGATTGCTATTACAAAGTATCTAGACCCAGGAAATCCAGTTGTTAAAATACACATCAATGGAACTGAGATCCAAAACACACTTATTGATTTAGGAACAACAATCAATATCATGAGTAGACAAATCATGGATAAACTAAAACTTCTTAATCTTCTTTTTACACCTACATTATTACAATTAGCAGATAGATCTGTGATTAAACCTGACGGGGTAATAGAAGACATTCCAGTGTCCTTATATTCTTGGGAGTACCCTGTGGATTTTATGATCCTAACTCCTAAAAATAATCTAGGAGGACATCCTATTATATTAGGAAGACCTTAGTTAGCTACAACTGATGCTTTCATTAGTTGTAGATCCGGTGATATGTACATCTCTGATGGTAGTTCAACCAAGAAATTTACCTTGTATCCTCCAGCAAGAACAATTACAGAGTTAGATGATACTTAATGGATTGAGGATGAAGAAGACATACAACCTCTCTTCACAATTTTAGAAATTAGTGAAGATAGCCAGATTCTAAATACCTTAGAAAATTTTGAATCCTCTTCAGAATAAAAACATGAAAAATTTCAAGAAGAATCCAACATTGAGTTTTTATCATCAATACAAATGTCTCTTTACTCCATGGATAAATTTGGCAACTCTACAATTGAGATATTTCCAGGTAAAATTTTAAACATAAACAAGAACCTAGAAAAATTTCAACAAGAAAAGCTAGTCAAAATATTACAGAGACATTCTTCTGCATATGCATGGGAGTACACTGATATGAAAGGGATAAGCCCTAAGACTTGCACTCATCACATCTACATAGAGGAAAATTGTAAACCAATCAGACAACCTCAGAGAAGGATGAATCCAAACCTTAGGGAGATTGTTAAGGAAGAATTGCAGAAATTGTTAAATGTCAACTTTATTTATCCCATTTCAGATAGTCAGTGGATTTCTCCTTTGGTAATTGTGCCAAAGAAAAATGGTAAATGGAGGGAATGTATTTACTACCGGGAATTAAGCAAAGCTACTCTCAAATATCATTTTCCCCTACCTTTCATAGATCAGGTGTTAGATACATTAGCTGGCAAAAAGTACTTCTCATTTTTAGATGGGTTTAGTGGTTATAATCAAATTCAAGTAGTAATTGAAGATCAATAAAAAACCACATTTACCTGTCCTTGGGGTACCTATGCTTATCGAGTATTGCCATTTAGACTATGCAATGCACCTGCAAAATTTCAAAGGGCCGTACTAGGAACATTTTCAGATCTAATACATGACTGTGTAGAGGTATATATGGATGATTTCACAGTCTATGGAAACACATTTGAAGAAGCCTTAGCAAACTTGGAATTTTTTTTAAAGAGGTGTAAAAAAGAAAATATTTCACTAAGTCATGAGAAGTGTTTCATGATGTTTACTGAAGGGATTGTTTTGGGGCATCACATTTCAGGGGATGGGATTAGAGTTGATGAGTCAAAATTTGAAGTCATCTCTAACTTATCTGTTCCAATTTGTCAAAAATATGTTAGGAGTTTTCTAGGATTTACAGGGTATTACAGAGGATTTATAGAAAACTTCACCAAGATAGCATCTCCACTTTTCAAACTAATTACCAAGGACTGTGAATTCAAGTGGAATCTTGATTTCTAGTTAGCCTTTGAGACCTTGAAAACAAAAATATCTGAAGCACCTATTTTAAGGGGACCTAACTGGAAATTACCTTTTCATATTTCAACAGATGCCTCAGATACAGCTTTAGGAGCTGTATTGGGACAAAAAGACCTGATTCCTTATGCCATCTACTATACAAGTAAAAATTTGACCCCTTTGGAGTTAAATTATATTGTAACTGAAAAAGAGTGCTTATCTATTGCTCATGCCATAAATAAGTTCAGACACTATATAACAGGCTATGAAACTTTTTTTCACACAGATCACTCTGCAATTAAATATCTAATGAACAAATCAATTACTAATGGCAGAGTCATAAGATGGTTATTGCTTTTACAAGAATTTAACATCACCATTCTAGATAGGCCTAGAAAAAAAAAATACAGTAGCTTATTTCATATCTAGACTCCAAAACATCAAATACAATACTCCAGTTGAAGATCAATTCCCTGATGAATATCTTTTTTCAATTTCTACTCAAACTCCTTGGTTTGCTGATATTGCCAATTATCTAGTTTCAAGGAAATTTCCTTCAATTATGAATGCAAGAGATAAAATAAAGATCATTTATGACATTGCAAAATATTCATGGGTTGCTAATTAGTTATACAAAACAGATCCAGACTTTATTATTAGGAGATGTGTTCGAGAAGAGAAGATGCCTAAGATACTCAAGGCATGTCATGATGAACCTTGTGGTGGACACTTTGCTGATAAAAGGACAGCTTATAAGATCCTTCATTTAGGATACTATTGGCTATCCCTCTTTAAATATTCTAAAGAGTATGTCAAAAGGTGTGACAACTACCAAAGGGTAGGGAAACCTTCTCCTTTAGGTGAGATGCCATTGTAGCCTCAGGTACATATTGAACCTTTTGAGAAATGGGCTTTAGATTTTGTAGGACCTATTATTCCTCCATCAAGACAAAATAAATATATATTAGTTTGCACTGATTATGTTACCTAATGGTTAGAGGCCAATCCATTACTTTCTACTACTGAAGCATCTGTAGTTAATTTTCTTTTTGAGGATATTTTTACTCGTTTTGGTGTCCCAAGAGAAATTGTTACAGATCAAGGAGCTCAATTCACATTAAATTTTGGTGGAACAAATGGTAGAGAACTACAAAATCAGACACATAAAATCTACTCCCTATCATCCACAAGAAAATGGCCAAGTGGAATCTACCAATAAGGTCATTGAAGGGATCCTAACGAAGACTGTTCATTTACATAGAAGAGATTGGGCAGACAGAATTCCTGAAGCCTTGTGGGCCTACAAGACTACATGGAGAAGCACAACAAGTCATAACCCTTATGAACTTGTTTATGGAAAACAAGTCTTTTTTTCCATAGAGTTTCAGATTCAAACTTTCAAAATGGTAGTTCAGCTAGGACTTGATCTAACAAAGGCACAAAAGCACAGATTGGAGAAGATTAATGAATTGGATGAGATTAGATAAGATGCAGTCCAAAAAAAAAGTATAGTCCAACAACAGAGGACTAAATGGAATGATAAGTACATTAAGGAAAAGAAATTTAAAGAAGGTGACTGGGCTCTCTTGTTTGATTCAAAGTTCAAAGATTTCCAAGGTAAATTCCAAACTCATTGGCTTGGGCCATATAAAATTGTGAAAATATTTGACAATGGAGCAATAAAAATCAGGACAATAGATGAAGATAAGGTGAATTTTCTTGTAAATGGTCATAGATTGAAACTGTATCATAAGCCACTTTCAAGAGAAGAATTTGTCAAGAGATTCCAAGAGAACAGTGATGTGAAGTTAATGAAGAAGAATCCTTCTTCTTCATCAACTTAATTTTATTTTCTGTAATTAGATGTAAAAAAAAAAGGGTATAAACATGAAAACTAATCATTGATTAGCATGTTTATACAGAAAAGATAAAGTGAAAATCAGAATCCTTCTGACACTTTAGCTTTTCAAAATTGTTCTTTTTTCTGCAATCAAGTATCATAAAATCATAAGTTGCAGACTCACTTTTCATATTTCATTCCATTCCAAATCTATTATTCATCTCATTCCATCATATCTCACTTCATTCCACTCCATTTCATGATCCATCTCATTTCATTTCATATTTTCAAAAATGTTTTTTTTTTCTCTGCAATCAAGTATTACAAGATCATAAGTTGCAGGCTCACTTTTCATATTTCATTCCACTTCACATTTATGATCCATTTCATTCCATCATATTTCACTTCATTCATGCTTCATTCCACTATATTTCATGATCCATTTCATTTCATTTCATACTTCATTCCATCCATATTTCAAATCATTTTATTCCATGTCTCAAAGCTTTTACAGGTACATTCTGTAGCCAAATATTCTGCAGCCATCTATTCTGCAGCCAGATATTCTATAGCCAACCATTTAGCAGCCACTTGTTCAGCAGCCAATTGATCCTGCAAACCTACTTCAGCAAGCAAAATGAAAAGGATTATGGAGTCTAAAAGATCAACAATTTTCAAAGGAAAGACAAAGCATATTAAAGCAGGAAAAATCAAAAGAAGGGCTAAGGTAAAGTTGTGTGTGAAATTATTATGATAGAAAATTATGAAAGATATAGTATGGTTAAGTCATATGTATGTTTCATAAATTTATTTTGATTATTTGAATTGATCAAGCCTATCATAGAATCCTTGAACAAATCCCTTCCATTCCGCTCCATATCAAATCATCATTAATTATAAGTTAACGGTTGGTACTTGAAGTGAACTATTAGGTCACATCATTAACCCGAAACATTCATTGATGATTTTGAAAATCTTCATGAGATTTCTCTGTGGTATTTTACTCCATGACAAACTCTCAAAATCAATCATTCTTATGATTTACCCTCACCGTATTTCACTCATCCCGTATCCACTTAATGCCATTATATTCCGTAGCCAATTCTTGTTTGCAGAAACTCTGTCTGAAGAAAAACCTGTAAGGAGAAGCAGGAGGGGAAAAGTTGCTGAAATCAAAATCGACATACCAACACAAGAAGACAATGAGGAAATTATCTCTGAAAAATTGGCCAAAATGAAGAAAAATCACAAAAAGGAAAAGGTAACAAGAAAGGATGCTAAAGAGAAAGGTGAGGGACCATCTAATCTGAGAAGAAGCCATAGGCTTAAAGGCATATTGAAGAAGACAGGAGTTAAGCAAACATAAATCATAGATATTGAAGATGAAGAGACACCAATTGACAGATCTCTTGAGTATTAGTATGAAGAAGATCTCGATAGAGGTACTCCTGATGTAGATCCAGCCCAATAACATATCTATAATTATGTTGAATCATTAGAAAAAAAAAGCCTCAGAAAATAGAGAAAGAACTCCTAGTCCACAAGAAACTCTAATTGAAGTGCTGAAAAGAGACAAATATGAATTGGAAGTACTCAATAGGCATATAAAAAATGAAAATGAAATTTTAAAGGAACAATTCAAACTAAAAAGTGAGGTTAAAATTGGTCATAAGGAAGCCTAAGATGCCATTGAACACCAAGCAAAGCAGAAAAAGGAAGCTAGATGTCCTGGTTGAAGTTTTAGAATACATGGATTGATTACATGAGGACATGCAAAAGTTTTGCAGTGGGGGTATGCCGAGCCCTAAAAATGTCTTTTCTTTTCACCAAAATCCACTTCATTCCATTTATCCTTTATCATTTATCAGCCTAAAAGATCAATAAGAATGATTAAAATCACTTTAAGAATACATGCAATGACTGACTTATTATACTTTTGTGGTTTTGTTTTCGTATTGATTTCTGAGCAGACTTAGCTATAGAATGTAGTCATTCTGTAGCTAGTTGTATGTTATGTAGCCATATTTGTGCTTTAATAGGTTACATGTGTCATCTAAGGGAAATACGTATATGGTTAGACTCCAAAACTCTCCTGCATCATTCCTTGTCCTCCATAAGGGCTAAGCAAAAATCTGGAAGTGGTTATGCACGTGGACAAAGCCAAAACCAAGAAGCAAACTTCTATAAGGATAAGGAATCTTGAGGTGTCTTTAGAAAAATACAAGTCCTCAACAGGAGTCTTAGTTCGATTTTGATTATAAAAGAAACCTATGCCTATTTCTACTCAATGTCAGTTATGTAGTTTCTTATAAAAATAACTCGGTAAACCGAGAAACAGTTAGTTGATGTCTTGTTTTTAGTTTTCAAAGACTGTGATACTCTGTTTCTGAGCATTCTATTCTAATGAAAGAAGTATAACTTTTATGCATGATCTGAAGCAACTTTAAGGAGTTAAGGATTCGTGTGCCAATCTGATGGTAGAGGGCCCCTACTATCTAAAAAGGCCTATGCATATTTTCTAGATAAGTAACTTTTAACTCTGTTTTGTTCTTAACTTAGGCAGTTTGCTGATTTTATCCTCTTGCATCATGTTTTACGTCATTTAATTACATCGAATATTACAGTCAATATTGTTCTCATAAGTTGTTCCAATACATCACTAATACGTGAATGAGTTCTAGCTGTAGTATTTTGAGTTAATTGCATTTTAGTTTTGTTAATTGCATTTCAGTCCTGTTAGTTAGATTTAGAATATCCTCATTATTTTATAAGCTACTATTTTTCTCAAACTCTTCTAACACATCACTATTATATGAACGAGAACTAGTTATATTATTTTGAGTTATTGACTGTTCTGCAATTATGTAAGAGATTATCATGATTTTACAAACAATATTTTTCCCAAGTTGTTCCAAGAAATATCTAATCCTTGAATGAGACTTAATAGTAACATTGTGAGTTGCAGAATGAGTTAATTATAGTGTCATAAGTTATCTTGGCATAGGATTTTTTTTTTTACTATGTTACAGATGATCTTTTTCTCAAAATGTTCCAACAGATTTCTAACAATGAATAAGATTTCTCTGTGATGTTTTAAGTTGTTGTTTACTAAGAGAACCTCATTACATCAAAACTAATCCTTTTCTTAGTTTTTTCAAACATACTTCTAATGAAATCAATTGGACTAAGTTTAATGTTATGAGTTACTTTTCTTAGCAGCTTTACAATCTGTGGATTAGCATTCTTTGTTCTTAGTACCATTCATAGTTTAGAGTAGATTTTATTATGTTTTAGTGTGATCAGTAACTTCTCTTTGCTAGTAATTTAGCTTTTCCCCTTAGCATAAAAACACAAAACCAAAAACACTAGAAAAACACTAAGCACAACGAAGTAAGAAGAAGATACCTAGGGACATATGGTGCACTTCACTTCAACAGGTTACTAGCCCTGGTTGACGATTTATGATATCAATTTAGGAACACTAAGTTGAGTAGACAGGGGTCCTCTCCAGTTTTACCTTCAAACTTAGGATAGTCGTCGGGTACCTTGATCGGAATTGGAGGCCAATAAGGATTGTGAAGAATCGGATCATGGGTTAATTTAGAAACGTCCGATAATTCCAAGGTGGCCAAGAATGGAAATTGCGGATTGAAAGGCATGCCAGGCCCTTGATAAGGACCTGTACCTGTACTCCACCCTAGTTGAGCATAACCTTGCCCCCATGGGTTCTATCCCGAAGGATTCTGACCATAGGGGGTATAGGCCATATAACCAGTCTGATACGGTTGCTGGTAACCAGTGTATGGGGGTTGATAACAGGGGTATGGACCCTGATTATATATCAGCCCCGTTTGAGCAGTATGTGGATTTGGCTGCTCAGTATAATAGATATATCCTGGTTGTTGAGGATAATAATGGGAGCCTTGGGGTGGGTTGTAAACCAGTCGCGATTGACCTTAAGGATAGTAACCGCCTTGGGGTTGAGCGGGATGCTGATAAGTGGGGCCCTGCTGAGCCTGATAAGTAGGGCACACCAGTTGATTCGGTTGCGGCATCGAATAAATAGGTTGTTGAGCAGGGTTGACAGGATGTGCAAGTTGGCCTGGCTGGACAAGTTGACCTGGCTGAACGGGCTGCCCTAGTTGAACAGATTGACTTGGGTGAATAGGTTGCATAGGTTGTATAGGTTGACCTGGTTGATGTGGGACACTTGGCTATGTCGGATGGGCCGGTTGGCCTGATGGTGAAATGGGACCAGGTTGTTCCTGATAACCGGTTTGACCTGCAACAGGACCATAGGATGATCCTAGCTGTGCAACATTCAGACCAATAGGATACTAAGGTTGCTGAGGTTGCACCATAGTTTGAGAAGGTTGGACTTACCCCCCAGGACCGTACAACGACCCCGGTTGGTACCCCAATTGACCTGTGGGTCCTTGAGGTTTCCTTGGTTGGACCATAATGTGAGGTTGGATAGGTTGACCTGAAGGGTTGTAGGACTGTCCTTGCGGACCGTATAACAACCCTTGCTGGCCCGAAGGTTGGCCTTGTAAGATCTGTCCTTGTGGGTCATAAAGATAACCAGGTTGGCCTGAAGGTTGGCCCTGAAAGGGTTTCCCTTGCGGGTTGTATGGTTGCCCAGCCTGATTAGAGGAAAAACCTTGACAATGGAGATAAGCCTCTGGAGTGGGTAAACGTAAAGGGTTTCCCTGCTCATCGTATTGATATGGAAAATTGTAAATGGGGGTACCATCCTATGCATAATGCGAAAAATATAGATAGTTGGGATCTTGGGAGGATTGAACGACCTTGGGGTTCGATTGCTATAAGGACAATCGATACTCCTTAGGAGAAATCCTCTCCGGAATAGCAAATATTATATAGACGTCTTCGGGAAGCGATGCGGTCCTTACGGACTGAGTGGTAATAGCGGGTGTAGATGCAGCCACACAGATAGTGGGCCTGAAAAGTACTGAAGTGACCTGAGGGGATGACATAATGGGTGTCCTAGGAGACATTCCCAATGAAGGAATAACCAGCCTCATAGAATGAGTTGATATTCCCATAGAGGCGATAGCGGTCATAATCTTACTTAAGGATCTATACCCTGTTGGAAGTGAATGACCAGGTGAGGACATGACAGATAACTTGAAGTTATATTCTGGGAAAAACTGGTAATCTTCACCAGACGTGGAGATTTCCTCACTAGGAGAATGGTTGGATGAGCCCATATCTGAACCTGCCACTAGATCTTGTAGCAGACGGCGAGGAATAGGAAAAATAACAGCAGCTAGAAAAGGTGAACCCGATGTAAGAGGAGGGCAATATTCCCCTATTCCAAATCCAGACCAAGCATCAGATAAGGGCCAATTGAACTCAACTGGTTCTCCAAAGGGAAGCTCAAATAGAACCAGTCCCCCATCGGGAAACTCGGAGACAATGGGCTGCTGAGGTTCAACAGAGTATTGAGAGACCTCTAATGAATCATTTGTATATGGAATACCAATAGACGAAACTGAGGGTTCTGCCACTTTGACAATAACGACGAAAGGAAGAGATCAAACACAACACACGGGCTACAAAAAATCAAGGAACACAATCAAATGGCCAACAAACAAATTTTGACAGGGCATGTGATCGCAGGTGATTTATTTTACCACATTGAAACCTAGAAAATTCACCGTTTCATGATTTAAGAGTCGAGAAACAGATGAAAGGTGACTCTATCTCTTTCAGTTTTGAAACTAGCATGAAAGGACAAGCGCTTGATAGTGTATCATGGGTATAAGGCAGCAGACTCAGCTTCCTACAGATAAAAGATAGCAACTTAGCGGGGTATCCCTTTATATACATGATGGTACAGGGAGCACAAGTCCGTACTAGTGTTGTCTAAAGCCAAGAGGCGAATGACAACTACTAGGTTTAACGACGCCGGAACACGTCACTAGCCTAGACATCTAAATATTTCGTTAATTTTTCAATGCTGCCTTAAGGTAAATTGAATGAATTTTAATGTTGATCTTCAATTATGTTTCAATTTCCAGGCCCTGCCAAATGTTATGTCTCAAAATCTCCTAAATTCACACTACATTCCACAGTGTATCATTCCGCTCGATGAATAGCTAACTACGGGAAGGTTGAGAGCTTTCACACAGTAACAAAATGATCAGAAAAAAACCGCTAGTGTCTCTAATGCATGCTAATAAAAACTAAAAGATTTTCTTTCAGGCTAAAAATTACTAATAACACATAAAAGATTCAATTTACATTAACTAATTAAAAGAAAAAGATATTTTTTGTATTTTCAATGTTTAAGAGCAAAGCGCACTAAAAAAAATGAAAACTAATGCAAAGAACAATTTGAGAAGCAGTAGAAAAAGAGTAAAGACAAGAAAGTTCAATCAATGTCAAACACACAATCAGATCCCAAATTGACAAAGAAGTCTCTCAAATCTAAGAGAAATTCCAAAGACTCAAATGAACCATGTAATTTAGGCTCAAAGTGAGACAAAGCAGAATTCGAATGAAGAAGAATCCAATCACTCAAATAACACAATAACACAGTGGAAAACCACCAAACGAATGTAAAGAAGCAATAACAAAATTGACTGATAAAATGAGGACCAAAAACTCCTACGAGAGGCTCGACACACTATAGCACTTAGATGCCCTAGGGCTAGAATTTAAATCAATAGAAGAGGGAAAACAACCAGAGGATGAAGGTCATAGTCAGTCAAAAAAGGCTTCAAAACACTCAGGTAGTCAAAAAAGTGACACCAAAACCACAGAACAAGCTCAGAAAGCCCAAAAATGAGCAAACCTTGCACCTTACAGCATTGGCGCGACTGTCAGGCTGCAACTAGCGCCAGAATAGAATTGGCACGTGTGATAAACTAGCAACATGCACCAGCTAGCATGTCTGTCAGGGAAAAAACTGTGCCAGTTGAGTTTACTAATGGAAAAGATGAAAAAGAGCAATCCAGAAGCAGATCAAGGATGGTGAGGCTAAACAACAGTTTAACACTGAAAAAGAGCAAACCACAAGAGCTGATCAAGCAGGAAAAGACCAAAATCAACCAAAAAGACAAGAAAAACTCCAATAAATGTCTCCCTAGTGGAGTTTCCAGTTTGTTGGAGAGGTAAATCCCCTCTGCGGACATAGGCGATCCCTACTAGCCCAGATCGGGTCTAGCAACAACCGAGTCATTCTAAGACACAAGTTCCTGATTGTAAAAGACCAAGATGTGACAAGAGGCCTACCTTAAGTCCTACGCTACCGTCGTTTGTGGAGAAGATAACACTTCCGTCCCCTGCTTCGGCAGATCACAATTCTCTTGCTCAATGTGATCGAACACTTGCATGTATAAGAAGAAACAACAAACAAACAAGTGTAAAACCTAATACATGCAATTATGTATCAGTCAGAGAAGATACAACTCATAACGTAAAACATGAACATCTGAGTAGAACCATAATTTAAGTCGCTTATTATTAATCATGATAAAGAAAGATACAACCTGAGCTCTGATGCTGGATCTTCCTTCGGCGGGTCGACAGAGGAGTACGTCTCGGTAAAGCTCGTCGGGACAAGGACAAGTCTCTCTCTCTTCGGCTGTCTGACAATAATCTCCTTAAATGATTCAGCTCTCTTCAAGCTAGCTTGCAAAGGGAAAATGACAAGCTTATATCGATGGTGGAAGGGGAGTTGGGATCCCTACAATGGTGGGATTGGCCCTATCCTCAAGGAAGCTTCCATGATAGGTGGAAAACCACTTCCCCTACATGGAGATCCGGAGCCAAACCTCCCAACTAAATTTAGAGACCAGTTCAGAAATTGGTTGAAATCAAACTTCTGCCATTTATTTTTAAAAAACACTCCTTATTAGGCCTAGCATTGGTGATACACTACGACAGAGTGCCAGCTAGCATGCCCTCTTTGGTGGATTTCCCCCATTGGCGCGGGGGCTGAACTGGCTAGTCACGCTAAGGCTAAAAAGGTCATTTTTAGGGCTTTGTATAGGAAATTGTCTTCAGGGGAATGATCTTCCTTGTGAAGGGGGATGCCATGAAAGTGGTTTTAGGTCATGTCACTACTCACAGGTCACGGAATAAGCCCTCCAATGTGCAGGACGAGGGATTGCGGGGACGGTGACAAATTACTGTGTAACACTTAACCTTAACCTTAACCTAAAATTAACCACAACCTTAACCTTAACCTTCAACCTTGACCTTAACCTTACCTTAACCTTAACCTAAAATTAACCACAACCTTAACCTTAACCTTTAACCTTGACCTTAACCTTGACCTTACCCTTAACCATAACCTTAACCTTAACCTTGACTTTAACTATAACCAAACCCTAATCTTGACCAAACCCTTAACCTTAATCTTAACTTGACTAAACCTGTAACCTTAAACTTAACCTTTACCCTTAACTCTAACCTTACCCTTAACCTTAACCTTAACCTGAGGTTAAGATTATGGTTAAGTTTAAGGATAAGTTAAGGTTAAGGGTAAGGTTAAGGTTAAGGTTAAGGGTTTATTCAGGTTAAGGTTAAGAGTTTGGTCAAGGTTAGGGTTAGGTTATAGTTAAGGTCAGGGTTAAGGTTAGGTTAAGGTTAAGGTTAAGGTCAAGGTTATGGTTAAGGTTAAGGTTAACGATAGGTAAAGGTTAAGGTAAGGTTAAGGTTAGGTTAAGGGTAAAGTTAAGGTTATGGTTACGGTAAGGTTAAGGTTAGTTTAAGCGTAAAGTTGAGGTTAAAGTTATGGTTAAGGTTAGGTTAAGGTTAAGGTTAGGGATAAGGTTAGTGTTAAGGTTAGGGGAATGTTAAGGTTAAACATAAGGTTAAGGTTAAGGTTTGACTTTACCCTTAACCTAATCTTAAGCTTAAGCTTAAGCTTAACCTTATATTACCCTTAACCTTAACTTAACCTTAACCTTAACTTTGACCTAATAGTAACCTTAACCTTCACCTAACCATAACCTTAACCTTAACCTTAATTTTATCTTACCCTTAACCTTAACCATAACCTTAAATTTTACTTTACCCTTAACCTAACATTAACCTTAACCTTAAACTAACCCTAACCTTGACCAAAACCTTAACCTTAACCTTACCCTTAACCTTCACCTTCACCTTAACCTTAACCTTAACTGTAACCTTAACCTTAACCTTAACCTTACCCTTAACCTTCACCTCAACCTTGAATTTACCCTTATCCTAACGTTAACATAACCTTAACTATAACCTAACCCTAACCTTGACCAAACTCTTAACCTTAACCTTAAACTAACCTTAAACTTAACCTAACCTAAGCTTAACCTGATTTGAAACCTAACCTTAACCTTAACTTTACCCTTAACCTAATATTAACCTTAACTATAACCTATCCCTAACCTTAACCTTAACCATAACATTATCTTTACCCTTAACCTTAACCTTAAACCGACCTTAAATATAACCTAACCTTAACCTTGACCAAACCCTTACCCTTAACCTAACCTTAACTTTGACTTGACCTTTAACCTAACCTTAACCTTAACTTTACGCTTAACCTAATCTTAACCTTAACCTAACCTTAAACTTAACCTTAACCTAAACGTAACCTTAACCTTACCTTAACCTAACTTAACCTTGACCTTGACCTTAACCTTAACCTTACCCTATCCTTACCCTTAACCTTCAACTTAACCTTGACTTTAAAATTAACCTTCCCCTAACCTTAACCCTAACCTTAACCTTAACTTTACCCTTAACCTAATCTTATCCTTAACCTTACCCTTAACCTTCACCCTTAACCTCAACCTAACCGTAACCTTGACCAAAACCTTAACCTTAACCTGACTAAACCCTTAAGGTTAGGGTAAAATTAAGGTTAAGGTTAAGTTAAGGGTAAAGTCAAGGTTAATTTTAAGGGTTTGGTTAAGGTTAAGGTTATTTTATAGTTAAGGTTAAGGGTTTGGTCAAGGTTATGGTTAGGTTATAGTGAATTTTAAGGTTAAGGTTAAGGTTACGACTTGAATTTACCCTTAACTTAACCTTAACTTAACCTTAACCTTAAATTAACCTTAACCTTAACCTTAACATTAACCCTAACCTTAACCATATAGTTATCTTAACCTTAACCTAACCCTAACCTTAACACTAACCTTAACCTAAAATTAACCTTAGCCTTATTTTTATCTTAACCTTAACCTAACCTTAACCTTTACCCTAACCTTACCCTTAACCTTATCCTTATCTTAACCTTAACCTTAACCTTAACCTAACCCTAACCTTAACCTTAACCCTAACAATAAACTTAACCTTGACATTACCCTTAACCTAACCTTAATCTTAACCTTAACCTAACCTTAACGTTAACTTTAACTTTACCCTAACCTTAAGGGATAAGCTAACCCTAACCGTGACCAAACCCTTAACCTTAACCTTAACCTTAACCTCAACCTTTAACCTAACCTTAACCTTAACCTTAACTTTGCCTTTACCCTTAACCTTAACCTTGAACTTGACATTAACCTAACCTTAACCTTGACCTTAACCTTAACCTTAACCTTGACCTTAACCTAATCTAACCTTGACCTTAACCTAACCTAACCTTAACCTTAACCTTAACCTTGCCTTAACCTTAACCTTAACCTTAACCTTAACCTAACTAAACCCTTAACCTTGACCTAACCGTAACCTTAACCTTACCTTAACCTAACTTGACCTTGACCATAACCTTGACCTTGACCTTAACCTTAACCTTAACCTTAACCTTACCTTAACCATAACCTTAACCTTAACCTTAACCTAACCTTATGCTAATCATAACCTGAACTTTACCCTAAAAGTAACCTTAACCTTGACCTTAAGGTTAGGGTTAGGTTAAGGGTAATGTTAATGTTAAGGTTAGGTTAAGGTTAAGGTTAAGGTTAGGTTAAGGTTCAGGTCAAGGTTCGGGTTAGGTTAAGGTTAAGGGTGAAGATTAAGGGTAAGGTTAAGGTTAGGGGAAGGTTAAGGTTAATGTTAGGTTAAGGTTAAGGTTAAGTTTAAGGTTACGGGTTTATTCAGGTTAAGGTTAAGGCCCCCCTTAACCTTAACCTTAACCTAACTATAACATTACCTTATCCTAACTTATCCTTAAACTTGAAATTGACCTTAACCTTAACTTTAACTTTACCCTAACCTTAAGGGTTTAGTCAGGTTAAGGTTAAGGTTGAGGGTTTGCTCAAGCTTAGGGTTAGGTTATAGTTAAGGTCAAGGTTAAGGTTAGGTTAAGGTTAAGGTTAAGGTTAAGTTAATGTTAGTGTTATGGGTTTGTTCAAGGTTAGGGTTCAGTTCTAGTTAAATTTAAGGTTAAGGTCAAGGTTAAGGGTAAGGTTAAGGTTAATGCTAACGGTTTTTTCAAGGTTAGGGTTAGGTTACAATGAAGGTTAATCTTAAGTTAAGGGTAAATTCAAGGTTAAGGTTAAGTTTAAGGTTAGGTTAAGGGTGAAGTTAAGGTTAATGTTAAGAGTTTGTTAAGGTTAGGGTTAGGTTATAGTTAAGGTTAAGATAAGGTTCAGGTTAGGTAAAAATTAAGGTTAGGTTAAGGGTAAAGTTAAGGTTAAGGTTAGGGAAAGGTTATGGTAAGGTTAAGATTAAGGTTAGGTTAAGGTTAAGGTTTAGGTTAAGGTTGATGTTAAGGGTAAGGTTAAGGTTAAGCTCAAGGTTACGGTTAAGTAAAGGTTAAGGTTAAGGTTAATGTTAAGGGTTTGGTCAAGGTTAGGGTTAGGTTATAGTTAAGGTCAAGGTTAAGGTTAAGGGTAAGGCTATATTAAGGTTAATGTTAAGGTTAAGGTTAGGTTAAAGTTAAGATAAGGAGAAGGTTAAAGTTAAGGTTAGGGTTAGGTTAAGGGTAAAGTCAAGGATAAGGTTAAGGTTAGGGTTAAGGGTAAAGTTAAGGTTAAGATTAAGGGTTTGGTCAAGGTTAGGGTTAGGTTATAGTTAAGGTCAAGGTTAAGGTCAGTTTATAGTGAAGGTTAAGGTTAAGATAAGGTTAAGGTTAAATTTAAGGTTATGGTTATGTTATAGTTAAGGTTAAGGTTAGGTTAACGGTAAAGTTAAGGTTAAGGTTAAGGTTAGGTAAGGGTAAGGTTAAGGTTATGGGTTTAGTCAAGTTAAGGTTAAGGTTAAGGGTAATGTTAAGGGTAAATTTAAGGTTAAGGTGAAGGTTAGTTCATAGTTAAGGTTAAGGTTATAGTTAAGGTTACGAGTCTTAACCTTAACCTTCACTATAACCTTAACCCTACCCTTAACCCTAACCTTAACCTTGGCTATAAACTAACCCTAAAATTGACCAAACCCTTAACCTTAACCTTAACTTGACTAAGTCCATAACCTTGACCCTAACCTTACCCTTAACCTTCACCTTAACCATAACTTTACCCTTAACGTAACCTTAACCTTAACCTTAACTTACTCATACCTAACCTTAACCTTAAATTTTAACCTAACCCTTAAGGTAAGGTTAAGGTTAAGATTAAGTTAAGGGTAAAGTCGATTAAGGTTAAGATTAAGTTAAGGGTAAAGTCGAAGTTAAGGTTAGGTTAAGGTTAAGGTTATGGTTAAGGTTACAGATTTAGTCAAGTTAAGGTTAAGGTTAAGGGTTTGGTTAAGGTTAGGTTAAGGTTAAAGTTAAGGTTAAGGTCAAGGTTAGGGTTAGGTTGAGGTTAATGTTAAGGTTAGGTTAAGGGTAAAGTTAAGGTTATGGTTAGGTTAAAATTAAGCTAAGGGTTAAGGGTAAGGATAGGGTAAGGTTGGGTTAAGGTTAGGGGAAGGTTAAGGTTAAAGTTAAATTTAGGTTAAGGTAAGGTTAAGGTTAAGGTTATGGGAAGGTTAAGGGCTTAATCATACCCTTAACCTTAACGTAACATAAACCCTAACCTTAACTTTCACCTTAACTACAACCTAACCCTAACATTAACCTAACCTTAACCTTAACTTTAACCTTAACCTTACCCTAGAATTAACCATAACCTTAACCTTAACCTTAATCTTAACCTTAATCTTAACCTTACCCCCTTAACTATAACCTTAACCTTAACCTTAACCTGACTAAATCCGTAACCTTAACCTTACCTTAATATTAGCCTTAACCTTAACCTTTACGTAATCTTAACATTGACCTTAACCTTAACCATAACCTTAACCTAACCTTACCTTAACCTAACCTTACCTTAACCTTAAACTTAACCTTGACCTAAACTATAACCTAACCCTAACCTTGACCAAACCCTTAACCTTAACCTTAACCTAATCTTAAACTTAACCTAACCTTAACCTTCCCATAACCAGAAACTTAAACTTAACCTTAACCTTAACCTCACTAAACCCGTAACCTTAACCTTAAGGTTAAGGTTAAATTTAAGGTTAGGGTTAAGGTTAGGGGAAGGTTTAGGTTAAGGTTAAGGTTAAGGTTAGGGGAAAGTTAAGGTTAAATTCGAGGTTAAGGGTAAAGTTAAGGTTAAGGCTAGGTTAATGTTAAGGGTAAGGTTAGGGTTCAGGTTTGGGTAAGGTTATAGTTAAGGTTAAGATAAGGTTAAGGTTAAGGGTAAGGTTAAGGTTAAGGTTAAGGTTATGGTTATGGTTATGGTTAAGCCTAAGGTGAGGTTAAGTTAAGGTTAAGGTTAAGGTTTTGTCAATGTTAGGGTTAGGCTATAGTTAAATTTAAGCTTAGGGTTAGGTTATAGTTAAAATTAAGTTTAAGGTCAATGTTAAGGGTAAGGTTAAGGTTAGGTTAAGTTTAAGACTAGGTTAAGGGTAAAGTTAAGGTTATGGTTATTGTAATATTAGGGTTAAGGTTAGGGGAAGGTCAAGGTTAAGGTTATGGTTATGGGAAGGTTAAGGTTAAGGTTAAGGGTTTGGTCAAGGTTAGGGTTAGGTTAAGGGTGAAGTCAAGGTTAAGGTTATGCTTATTGGAAGGTCAAGGTTAAGATTAAGGTAAAGGTAAGGTTAAGGTTAAGTTCAAGGTCAAGGTTAAGGGTAAGATAAGGTTAAGGTTGAGATTAAAGTTAGGTTAAGGTCAATGTTAAGTTTAGGTTAATTTTAGGGTTAGGTTAAGGTTAAGGGTGAAGGTTAAGCATAAGGTTAAGGTTAAGGTCAAGCTTAAGTTTAAGGTTAAGCTTATGTTTAGGTCAAAGTTAAATTAGGTTAAGGTAAGGTTAAGGCTAGGTTAGGCTATAGTTAAAGTTAAGATTAAGGTTAGGTTAAGGGTAAAGTTAAGGTTAAGTGTTAAGGTTAACCTTATACTTGAACTAACCATAGCGTTAACGTTACCTTAACCTAACTTAACCTTAACGTCATCGTTAGGTTAAGGATAAAGTCAAGGTTAAGACTGAGGTTAATGTTAAGGGAAAATTCAAGGTTAGGTTAAGGGTAAAGTTGAATTTAACGTTAGGATTGAGGTTAGGGTAAGATTAAGTTTAAGGTTAATGTTAAGGGTTTGTTCAAGGTTAGGATTAGGTTATAGTTAAGGTCAAGGTTAAGGTTAGGTTAAGGTTAAGGTTAAGGGTTTGGTTAAGGTTAAGGTTAAGGTTAAGGTTAGGGTAAAGGCTAAGGTTAAGGTTAGGGTTAAGGTTATGATTAAGGTTAAGGTTAGATAAAGTTTAAGGTTAAGGATAATTTTAAGGTTAGGGGTAAAGTTAAGGTTAAGGTTAGGTAAGGGTAAGGTTAAGGTTAGGATAAGGGTAAAGTTAAGGTTAAGGTTATATTAAGGTTAAGGCTAAGGTTACAGGTTTAATCAGGTTAAGTTTAAGGTTAAGGATACAAGTTTAGTTAGGTTAAGGTTAAGGTGAAGGTTAAGGTTAAGGGGGTAAGGTTAATGTTAAGGTTAAGGTAAGGTTAGGGTAAAGGTTCATGTTAAGGTTAAGGGTTTCCTTTCCCTTAAACTTAACCTTGACCTTAACTATAAGCTAACCCTAACCTTACCTTTAACCTTAACCTTAACCTTAAACTAACCTTAACCTTACCCTTAACCTAATCTTAACCTTAACCTTAACCTGACTAAACCTATAACCTTAACCTTACCCTTAACCTTATCTTACATTGACCTTAACTATAACCTTAACCTTAAACTAACCTCAACCTTAACTTTACCCTTAACCTAATCTTAATCTTAACCTAAACCTAACCTTGACTTTACCATTAACTTAACCTTAACCTTCACTATAACCTAATCCTAACCTTAACTAAACTCTTAACTTTAACCTTAACCTTACCCTTACCCTTAACCATATCTTAAAATTACCCTTAACCTTATCTTAACCTTTACTTAACCTTAACCTTGACCTTGACCTTATCCTTAACCTTAGCCTTAACCTTAACCTTAACTTTACTCTTAACCTTACCCTTACCCTTAACTATAACTTTAACCGTAACCTTGAGCTTAACTATAACCTAACCCTAACCTTGACCAAACGCTTAACCTTAACCTTAACCGTAACCTTAACCTTAACCTTACCCTTAACCTTAACTTATCATTAACCTTAACCTTAACCATAATATTAACCTCAGGTCAAGGTTAAGGTTAAGGGTAAGGTTAGGGTTAAGGTTAGGGTAAGCTTAATATTAGGTTAAGGGTAAAGTTAAGGTTAAGGTTAGGGTTAAGGTTAAGGTTAAGGTTAGGGTTACCTTATAGTTAAGGTCAAGGTTGAGGTTAAGGGTAAGGTTATAGTCACTATAACCTTAACCTTAACCTTCACTAAAACCTAACCTTAACCTTAACCTGAACCTTAACTTAACCATAACCTTAACCTTAACCTTCACCTTAACCTTCACCCTTAACCTTAACCTTAACCTTAACCTTAACCCTGACCTTAACCTTAACCTAACCTTAACCATAACCTTAACCTTGACCTTAACCTTAAGCTTAAGCTTAACCTAACCTTAACCTTGACTTCAACTATAACCTAACCCTAACCTTGACCAAACCTTAACCATAACCTGAACATGACTAAACCTGTAGCCTTAAACTTATCCTTTACCCTTAGCCCTAAACTTACCCTTAACCTTAACCTTAACCTTAACCTGAGGTTAAGATTATGGTTAAGGTTACGGGTTTAGTGAGGTTAAGGTTGAGGTTAAGGGTTTGATCAAGGTTAGGGTTAGGTTATTGTTAAGGTCAAGGTTAAGGTTAGGTTAAGGTTATGGTTAAGGTCATGGTTAAGGTTAAGGTTAAGGTTAGGTAAAGGTTAAGATAACGTTAAGGGTAAAATAAAGGTTAAGGTTAGGTTAAGGGTAAATTTAAGGTTATGGTTAGGGTACGATTAAGGTTAGTTTAAGGGTAAATTTAAGGTTAAGGTTATGGTTAAGGTTACGTTAAGGTTAAGGTTAAGGTTCAGGTTAGGGTTAAGGTTAGGGGAAGGTTAAGGTTAAACATAAGGTTAAGGTTAAGGTTTGACTTTAACCTTAAAATAATATTAAGCTTAAGATTAACCTTAACCTTATATTACCCTTAACCTTAACTTAACCTTAAACCTAACCTTCACCTAACCATAACCTTCACCTTCACCTAACCATAACCTTAACCTTAACCTTACCCCCTTAACCTTTACCATAACCTTAACGTTAAACTTGACTTTAACATTAACCTAACCTTAAATTTAACCTTAAACTAACCCTAACCTTGACCAAACCCTTAACCTTAACCTTAACCTCACTAAACCCATAACCTTAACCTTAACCTTACCCTTAACCTTCACCTTAACCTTAACTTTACCCTTAACCTAACCTTAACCTAACCTTAACTATAACATAACACTCACCTTGACCATACCCTTAACCTTAACCTTAAACTTAACCTTAACCTAACCTTAACCTTCACCTAACCTAACCTTAACTTTACCCTCAACCTAACCTTATCTTAAACTTAACCTAACCTTAACCTTAACCTTAACTTTAACTAAAACCTTCCCCAAACTTTAACCGTAACTTTACCCTTAACTTTACCCTTAGCCTAATCTTAACCTTAACTATAACCTAACCCTAATCTTAACCTTAACCATAACATTATCTTTACCCTTAACCTTAACCTTAACTATAACCTAATCCTAACCTTGACCAAACCCTTAACTTTAACCTTAACCTGACCTTAATTATAACCTAACCTTAACCTTGACTTTACCCTTAACCTAACCTGAAACTTAACTTTACCCTTAACCTAATCTTAACCTTATGCTAACCTTAACCTTAACCTTAACCTTACCCTTAACCTAATCTTAACCTTAAGATAACATTAACCTTAACCTTAACCTAACCATAAACTTAACCTTACCTTAACCTAACTTAACCTTAACCTTGACCTTTAACTTAACCTTAACCTTACTTAACCTTACCTTAACCTAACTCAACCTTAACCTTACCCTATGCTTGCCCTTAACCTTCAGCTTAACCTAGACTTTAGCCTTAACCTTCTCCTAACCTTAATCTTAACTTTACCGTTAACCTAACCTTAACCTTAACCTTACCCTTAACTTTCACCCTTAACCTCCGCCCTTAACCTCAACCTAACCATAAACTTGACCAAAACCTTAACTTTAACCTGACTAAACCCTTAAGGTTAGGGTGAAGTTAAGGTTAAGGTTAAGGTCAAGGTCAAGGTTAAGGTTAAGTTAGGTTAAGGTAAGGTTAAGGTTACAGTTAAGGTTAAGGTTAAGGTTAAGTTAAGGGTAAAGTCAAGGTTAGGGTTAAGGTTTTCGTTAAGGTTAAGGATAGGTTATAGTTAAGGTTAAGGGTTTGGTCAATGTTAGGGTTAGGTTATAGTCAAGGTTAAGGTTAAGGTTACAGGTTGACTTTACCCTTAACTTAATGTTAAACCTTAACCTTAACCTTAACCTTTATCCTAACCTTAACTTTAACCTTAACCTCATCCTTATCTTAACCTTAACCTAACCCTAACCTTAACCTTAACCTTAACCTTAACATTAACATTAACCTAACCTTAACCTTATTTTTATCTCAACCTTAACCTAACCCTAACCTTAAACCTTAACCTTAACCTTAACATGAACTTTTAACCTAACCTTAAACCCTAACCTTAACCTTAACCTTAACCTTAACATGAACATTTATCCTAACCTTACCCTTACCCTTAACCTTCACTATAACTAAACCTTAACCTTGACCTTAACCTTAACCTTAGCTTGACTAAACCCTTAAGGTTAGGGTAAAGTTAAAGTTAAGGTTAAGGCCAAGGTGAAGGTTAAGGTTAAGTTAGGTTAAGGTAAGGTTATAGTTAGGTTAAGGTTAGGTTGAGGTTAAGATAAGGTTAAGGATAAGGTCAAGGTGAAGGTTAAGGTTAAGTTAGGTTAAGGTAAGGTTATTAGCTAGGTTAAGGTTAGGTTAAGGTTAAGATAAGGTTAAGGTTAATGTTAGGTTAAGGGTAAGTCATGGTTAAGGTAAAGTTAAGGTTAAGGTTAGGTTAAGGTTAAGGTTAGGTTAAGGGTAAAGTCAAGGTTAAGGTTAAGGTTAAGGGTTTGGTTAAGGTTAGGGTTAGCTTTTAGTTAAAGTTAAGGTTAGGATAAGGTTAAGGTTAAGGGGGTAAGGTTAAGGTTTAGGTTAAGGTTAATGGTAAGGTTAAGGTTATAGGTTTAGTGAGGTTAAGGTTAAGGTTAAGGTAAAGGTCAAGGTTAGGTTTAATTTAGGTTAATGCTAAGGTTATAGTTAGGTTAAGGTTAAGGTTAGGTTAATGTTAAGGTTAAGGTTACGAGTTTAGTCAGGTTAAGGTTAAGGTTAAGGTTATGGGTTTAATCAGGTAAGGTTAAGGTTAATGGTTTGGTCAAGGTTAGGGTTATGGTTAAGGTTAAGGTTAAAGTTAGGTTAAGGTAAGGTTAAGGTTACAGGTTTAGTTAGGTTAAGGTTAAGGTCAAGGTTAAGGATAGGGTAAGGTTAAGGTTTAGGCTAAGGTTAGGGTTAGGTTCTAGTGATGGTTAAGGTTAGGGTTAGGTTATAGTTAAGGTTAAGGTAACGATTAGGTTAAGGTTAAGGTTAAGGATAAGTTAAGGTTAAGGGTAAGACTAAAACCGTAACCTTAAGGTTAAGGGTAAAGTCAAGGTTAAGGTTAGGGTTAAGGTTCAGGTTAAGGTTCAGGTTAAGTGTTCGGTTAAGGTTAAGGGTAAGGTTAAGGTTAAGGTTAGGTTAAGGGTAAAGTTACGGTTAAGGTTAAGGGTTTGGTCAAGGTTAGGGTTAGGTTATAGTTAAGGTAAGATTAAGGGTAAGGGTAAGGTCAAGGTGGTTATGGTTATGGTTAAGGTTAGGTTAAAGGTAAAGTTAAGGTTATGATTAAGGTAAAGGTTAGGGTAAGGTTAGGGTTAGGTTAAGGTTAAGGTTAAGATTAAGGTTAAGGTTAAGTGTTTGGTTAAGGTTAGGGTTAGGTTATAGTTAAAGTTTAGGTTAAGGTTAGGTTATGGTTAAGGTTAAGGGTAAGGTTATGGGAAGGTTAAGATTAAGGTTAAGGTTAAGTTAAGGTTAAGGTTAAGGTTTTGTCAACGTTAGGGTTATGTTATAGTTAAGGTCAAGGTTAAGTCTAGGTTAATGTTAAGGTTACGGGTTTAGTCACATTAAAGTTAAGGTTATGGTTATGGGAAGGTTAAGGTTAAGTTTAAGCTTAAGGTTAATCAGTTAAGGTTATGTTAAGGTAAAGTCAAGGTTAGGGTTAAGTTATAGTTAAGGTTAAAGTTAGGTTAATTGTAAGATAAGGTTAAGATTAAGGTTAAGGTTAAGTTAAGGTCACGGTCAAGGTTAAGGTTAAGGTCAAGGTTAAGGGTAAAGTTAATGTCAAGGTTAAGGGTAAAGTCAAGCTTAGGTTAAGGGTAAAGTCAAGGTTAAGGTTAGGTTAAGGTTAAGGATAAGGTTAAGGTTAAAGGTTTGGTTAAGGTTAGGTTAGGGTTAAAGTTAAGGTTATGGTTAGGGTAAGGTTAGGGTAAGGTTAAAGTTATGGTTAGGGTAAGGTTAGGGTTAAGGTTAATGTTAAGATTAAGGTTAAGGTTAAGGGTTTAGTTTAGGTTAAGGTTAAGGTTAATGTTAAGGGTTTGGTCAAGGTTAGGGTTAGGTTATCGTTAAGGTCAAGCTTAAGGTTAAGGTTAGGTTATGGTTAAGGTTAATGTTAGGTTAAGTGTAAATTCAAGGTTAACCTTAACCTTCCCATAACCTTAACCTTAACCTAACCCTTAAGGTTAAGTAAAGGTTAAGGTTAAGATAAGGTTAAGGGTATGGGTTTAGTATGGTTAAAGTTAAGGCTAAGGTTACGTTAAGGGTAAAGTCAAGGTTAAGGTTATGTTAAGGTTAGGGTTAAGGTTAGGTTAAGGTTAAGGTTAAGGTTTTGGGAAGGTTAAGGTTAAGGTAATGTTAAGTTAAGGTTAAGGGTAAGGTTAAGGTTAGGTTAAGGTTATGGTTAAGGTGAGGTTAGGTTAGGCGTTAAGTTTAATATTAGGTAAGGTTAAGTTTAAGATAAGGTTAAGTGTAAGGTTAAATTAACTTTACCCTTAAGGTTAAGGTTACCTTAAGGGTAACGTCAAGGTTAAGGTTAGGTTAAGGGTAAGGGTAAGGGTAAGGGTAAGGTTAAGGTTAAGGTTATGGTTATGGGAAGGTTACGGTTAAGGTTAAGGTTAAGGTTACGTTAAGGTTAAAGTCAAGGTTAAGGTTAGGTTATGGTTAAGGTTAAGGTTAAAGTTATGGGAAGGTTAAGGTTAAGGTTAGCGTAGGTTCAGGTTAAGTTTAGGTTAAGGATTTGGTCAAGGTCAAGGGTAAGGTTAGGTTAAGGGTAAGGTTAAGGTTATGGGTAAAGTTAAGGTTAAGGTTAGGGTCAGGTTAGGGTAAGGTTAAGGTTAAGGTTAGGTTAAGGTTAAGGTTAAGGTTAAGGTTAGGGGAAGGTTAAGGTTAAAGTTAGGTTAATGTAAAGGTTAAGGGAAGGTTAGGTTAAGGTTAAGGTAAAGGTAAGGTTAAGGTTAAGGTGAAGGTTAGGTTATAGTTAAGGTCAAGGTTAAGATTAGGTTATAGTGAAGGTTAAGGTTAAGGTTAAGGGTGAAGGTTAAGGGTAAGGTTAACTTGACCTTAACTTTAACCTTAACCATAACCTTAACCTTAAATATAACCTAACCCTAACCATAACCTTAACCTCACCTTAACCTAACTTAATCTTAACATTTACCTTGACCTTAACCTTAACTGTTAGGTCCCTATATTACTAGTATAGTCCCTTATTTTTATTAGTGTAACCACCTTATTGTTATTATTGTACCCTTGTAACCCCCATTTTGTTATTATTGTGCCCTTAAATTATTATTGTTAGGTCGGCTATTATTACATTGTGGCCCACTAGGATTACATTATGGCCACATGGACTCCTATATATAGAAAGGAGGTTTTGTAAATTGTATCATCCAAGAATGTTTCATTTATGTAATGTATTGGAGTTTTCCCCCTCGAAGTGGCTTATTTCTAAGGCGTTGATATCTCTTTTCTTCTATTTTTGGAGTTGATTACACAACATTTTGGTATCAGAGCTTTGGATTCTAGGGTTTCGCTGCTCCAAACAAGTCATCGTGGCATGTTTGCTATAATATTTTTTCTACGAAGTTTCAGAAGCTGAAATTTTTAGGGTGCGAAGCTGAAATCCTGAGGAAGATCTTCTAAAAATTTCAGAGCTTTGTTCACAATATTTTCGGAGATATGATCTGAGGAAGTTAGGTCTTTTTTCAGGCTCCTAAATAGGTTATCGTGGGATTTGCGCTATAAATTTTTTTCTACAAAGGTTCAGAATCTAAAATGTTTAGGGTGAAAAGATGAAATCCTGAGGAAACTCTTCACAAAAATTTAGATCTTGGTTCGCAATATGGTTGGAGATATGATCTGTGGAAGGTAGTACTTTTTCAGGTGCCCAAATTTCATGTCAAAGAGGTGATCGTGGGAAAAGTTCAACAAATCTCTCTCTGGGAATCAGATTGGAGTGCCGAAAAAAGTGGTCGCAAGTAAACAGACTTTAGTTTCTTGGATATCAATTTTAGAGGTGAAGGATGAAATAGTGACACGTGGAAATTCGTACAAGTTCGGTCTACTGAACCAGTCCATAATTAGGTCATTGTGGGAGATTGGACATAAATTTGTCTTGGAGAATCCAAATCAAGTCAGACCTGTGGAATTCAAAAGATAATTTGTAGGGCTACTTCAGTACTTAATTTCAGATATTGAAGAGCCACAATCATAGAGATAATCCAATTTCAATATCGAGCTCCTCAAAAGCAAGAAAAACATGTGTATTTTTTTTCTGAATGGCATAAGTCTTGTTTGAAAAATCAATTTGAATTGATTCCAAGGGCATATTGTAGAATAGATATGAGTATTGAGTTCTAAAAAATTCCCCGTAAAAATAATTCAACACCAATCAAGCCTTCATAAGGCTCTACTATGACTCATGAAGATGAAGAATTGCAACATGATCTATCAAAATTACAAGAGCAAGTCCACCAAATTTCGCTCTCATAAAGAGAAACAAAAAATGAAATGGAAGTTTTGAAGAAAGGCGTGGAAGTAAAGATGGATGGTATGAAGAATAATATGGATGGTTTGAAGAAAGGTGTGGAATCTAAGATAGATGGCATGGAAGCTGGCATGGAATCTAAGATGGATGACATGGAATCTAAAATGGAAAACATGAAGAATGATCTAAAAGCAGACATAGAAGGTTTGACAAAGTTGATACAAGAAATGTTTCCTAATGGTGAAAAGATAGTAGAGGAAACTCATGATGAGAACAAAATAAATGTTAATCGTGATTTCATAAAATTTAATGTTGGCAGGAAGAACCACCATATTCCAAAAATGGATATGAGGAAGTTTGATGGAAAGGATCCTGTAACATGGATACTACGGATGGAGCAATATTTTGATCTCCATAATGTGCAAAACACACAAAAGGTACGCATTGCAACTTTACATTTAGAACAAAATACATTTGTATGGTATCGATGGCTTTGCTCCCGTAAAAAAATTGTCACTTGGTCAATTTTTACAGAGGAAATGATAGCACATTATGAGGATACAAAGAAAAACACCTTCTTTAGCCAATTGATAAATCTCAAACAAAAGGGTTTAGTGGGGCAGCACATTGAGGACTTCCAAAAATTGAATATAAGGGTAACTGATATTCCAGAGGAACACAGGATTGATCTCTTCATAGGCACTTTAAAGAATAACATCCAACATGAAGTTCGCGTTTTGGAACCTGATTCATTGGAGAAGGCATTCAGGTTGGCAAGAAAAGTTGAATGTAAAATTATGGCGACAAGGAAGCCTACCACTCAATTCTATAAAGAAGGAAGTGTTTCTACACCTAGATTTCCACAACCTACAAGGTTGACACCACAACAATTGGAAGAAAAAAGAGAAAAAGGGCTTTGCTACAGTTGTGATAGAAAATACACTAAAGGTCATAAGTGTGCTGAGAAGAAATTGTTTTACATATATTGTGAAGAGGAAGAAGAAAATGAACAAGAAGAGGATATACACTAGGAACTAGCCCTAGAAGAGGAAGAAATGAATCTGACCATATTGTGTAATGCAATGGCAGGAATTACCACTCCTCAAACTCTCAAGATAGAAGGACATATCAAGAATAAAAAGGTAATAGTGTTGATTGATTCAGGTAGCACCCATAATTTTATTCATTGTAAGATAGCCAAGGAATTAAATTGTTTCCTATACCTAGCACCATAATGTCAAGTGATGATTGCAAATGGAGGAACTATAAATTACTCTGGAAAATTCCATAATATCAAGCTAACCATGGGGGAATATATATTGACTAGTCCAATGCTTTCCATTCCTATGGGAGGTGTTGATGTTGTACTAAGAGTACAATGGTTACAATATTTGAGGACAGTAGCTTTTAATTTTCAAGAAATTTTCTTAAAAAAAAATTCAGAAGGAAAGGATGTCGAATTACGGGGTATTGTAGGGAAGCTGGGAAATATAATAAGCTCTAATGTCATCACAAAGCTTCTAAAGAAAGAACAACAAGGTGTAATTGCATAATTATGCTCACTAGAAGTTACAACATCAAAATCATCTATTTCTGCAGATCTCCAACAAGTCTTGGACAATCATTCCAAGATGTTTGAAACTCCCAAAGGACTCCCACCTATTCATGATCATGATCATGCTATTCATTTGATTCCAGGAAGTGTTCCTCCAAACATCAGGCCTTATCGATATCCTTACGTCCAAAAGAGTAAAATTGAACATATGATTGCAGAAATGTTAGAGGCGGGTATAATTCAACCTAGTCAAAGTTATTTCTCTGCTCCTGCAGTATTGGTACACAAGAAGGATGGATCATGGCGAATGTGTCAGGATTATAGGGAGCTCAATAAGCTCACCATTAAAGATAAATTTTCCATTCCAGTGATTGATGAATTGTTGGATGAATTACATGGAGAAATTTATTTTACCAAGTTGGATCTTCGTTTAGGATATCATCAAATTAGAATGAAAACTGAAGATATTCCAAAAATAGAATTTCAAACTCATGAGGGTCATTATGAATTTTTGGTCATGCATTTTGGCCTTACCAATGCACCTTATACATTTCAAGGGTTGATGAATTCCATTTTCAAACCCTTCCTTAGAAAATTTGTGCTAGTATTTTTTGATGATATACTAATCTACAGCAGGTCTTGGAAGGATCATGTTGAACATGTTGACAGGGTGCTCAAACTATTGCAGGAGAAACAATTATATGCAAAAACATCCAAATGTTTCTTTGGAGTACAAGAGGTGGAATATATGGGTCATATTGTATCTCACGAGGGTGTTAAAGTAGACCCTAAAAAACTTAAAGCCATTAAGGAATGGAAAGTCCCCACAACCATAAAGCAGTTGCGAGGATTTCTAGGGTTAACAGGGTATTATCACAAGTTTGTTAATAATTATGGGAGAATATCAGCACCTCTAACAACATTATTGAAGAAATATGCATTTTCATGGACTCCTGAAGCAACTAAGGCCTTTGAACATCTTAAAGAGGCAATGTGCCTAGCACCAGTCTTAGCTACACCAGACTTAACAAAAACCTTTATTGTGGAATATGATGCCTCAGGAAATGGAATTGGTGTTGTTTTAATGCAGGAAGGAAGACCCATTGCTTTTGAAAGTCGCCAGATCAAAGGAAAGTATTTAAAAAAATGTATTTATGAGAAGGAAATACTAGAAATATTGCATGCACTAAAGAAATGGAGAACTTACCTAATGGGAAGACACTTCAAGGTAAGCACTGATCATGATAGTCTTAAACACTTTTTGGAACAAATACTATCTTCAGAAGAGCAGGAAAAATGGGTCACAAAGATGTTGGGTTATGAATTTGAAATAATCTACAAAAAATGAAAGCTTAATTTTGTTGCATATCCACTCTCAAGAAAGAATGAAGAGGGGGAAGAATTGCTTTGTGCCATTTCTATTATCCAACGAGATTGGATAACCAAAGCAAGAGATGAATGGAAGAAGGAAAAATATGTATGGACACTCATTCAAAAGTTACAGCAAGATCCTAGTACATCGGTTACATTTAGTTGGAAAAATGATTCCTTATGGTACACAGATCACTTATATCTTTGTAAGAATTCCCAACTAAAACAAAATATTCTTCTAGAATTGCACACTTCTCCTTTAGGAGGACACTTAGGATTTTTAAAAACTTACCACAGGGTGAAGAAATAATTTTTTTGAGATGGCCTTAAATCTGATATTCAAAAGTTTGTGGTGGAATGTTTGGTTTTCCAGCAGAATAAAGTTGAGACAATAAAGACCCCATAAATTCTACAACCTTTATCCATTCTAAGTTAGCGTTGGGAGGATATTTCAATGGATTTTATCACAAGTTTACCTAAGTCTGAAGGAAAGAGTGTCATCATGGTGGTAGTTGATAGACTTACCAAGTATGCACACTTTTGTGCATTATCTCATCCATTTAAAGCAAGTATAGTTGCTACTACATTTATGGACACAATTCAAAAGCTACATGGAAACCCAAGGGTTATTGTGAGTGATAGAGATCCCATTTTTACTGGAAATTTTTGGACGGAGTTATTTTCTTGTTTGGGTACTCAATTAGCTCATAGCTCATCTTATCATCCTCAATCTGATGGTCAAACTGAGATAGTAAATAAATTTTTGGAAGGATATCTTCGTTTTTTTGTATCTAATAAACAAACACAATGGGTCAAGTGGTTACCTCTCGCTGAATGGTGGTATAACACTTCCTTCCATACTGCAGCAAAAATGACCCCATTTATGGCACTTTATGGATATCATCCACCATCCATCACATCATCTTTAAGGGAAAATTCGAAGGTTCAAGCAGTGGAAGATCACATCGAGCATCAGCAATAAGTTCTCCAACTCTTAAAGGATAACCTGAATTTGGCACAAAATCGAATGAAACAACAGGCAGATCAACATCGCAGCGAGAGAAGTTTTGATATAGGAGATTGGGTATTTTTACGGCTACAACCATATAAACAAATGTCCCTCAAGCAAGCTAAGAAAGATAATAAATTATCGCCAAAGTACTATGGTCCTTACAAGGTGTTGCAAAATATTGGTACTATGGCATACAAATTGGAGCTTCCTGCTTCTTCGCGAGTACATCTAGTTTTCCATGTTTCATGCTTAAAGAAGGTTATAGGTGAAAATATTCCAATTCAAACAATATTTCCAGAACTTGATGAGGAAGGAAAAATCATATTGGAACCTGAAGTGGTCATGGAAACAAGAACTCGGCAGCTACGGAATCGATCAATTTCAGAGTATCTCATCAAGTGGAAGAACTTACCCACCGAAGATTCTACATGGGAGGATGAGAATTTTATACAGAAGCACCCAGAGCTACTCGAGCGTTGAGGACAACACTTTTTTGAAGGAGAGGGGCATGTTAGGTCCCTATATTACTAGTATAGTCCCTTATTGTTATTAGTGTAACCCCCTTATTGTTATTATTGTACCCTTGTAACCCCCATTTTGTTATTATTGTGCCCCTAAATTATTATTGTTAGGTCGGCTAGTATTACATTGTGGCCCACTAGGATTACATTATGGCCACATGGACTCCTATATATAGAAAGGAGGTTTTGTAAATTGTATCATCCAATAGTTTTTCATTTATGTAATGTATTGTAGGTTTCCCCCTCGAAGTGGCTTATTTCTAAGGTGTTGATATCTCTTTTCTTCTATTTTTGGAGTTGGTTACACAAAATTAACCTTAACTTTACTCTTAAACTAACCTTACCGCTAACCTTATAATAACCTTACCCTTAACCTTCACCTTAACCTTAAATTTACCCTTAACCTTAACCTTAACCTTGACTTTACCCTTAACCTAACCTTATCCTGACTAAACCCGTAACCTTAACCTTAAGGTTAAGGTTAAGGTTAAGGTTAGGGTAAGGTTAGGGTAAAGTTAAGGTTAAGGTTAGGTTAAGGTTAAAGTTAAGGTTAGGGGAAAGTTAAGGTTAAAGTTAGGTTAATGTAAAGGTTATGGGAAGGTTAGGTTAAGGTTAAGGTAAAGGTAAGGTTAAGGATAAGGTGAAGGTTAGGTTATAGTTAAGGTCAAGGTTAAGGTTAGCTTATAGTGAAGGTTAAGGGTAAGGTTATAGTGAAGGTTAAGGGTGAAGGTTAAGGGTAAGGTTAACTTGACCTTAACTTGACCCTTAAGCATAACCTTAACCTTAAATATAACCTAACCCTAACCATAGCCTTAACCTTACCTTAACCTAACTTAATCTTAACATTGACCTTGACCTTAACCTTAACCTTAACCTTAACCTTACCCATAACTTTAACCTTAACTTTACCCTTAACCTTAACTTTACGCTTAAACTAACCTTAATCTTAACCTTACCATTAAACTTATATTAACCTTACCCTTTACCTTCACCTTAACCTTAACTTTACCCTTAAGCTTAACCTTAACCTAACCTTATCCTGACTAAACTTGTAACTTTAACCTTAACCTAACCTTAACCTTAACCTTAACCTTCCCATAACCTTAAAATTAACCTTAACCTTGACCTTAACTATAACCTAACCCTAACCTTGACCAAACCCTTAAAATTAACCTGAACATTGACCTTAACCTTAACATTGACCTTAACCCTAACCTTGACCAAACCCTTAAAATTAACCTGAACATTGACCTTAACCTTAACCTTAACCTTAACCTTACTCTTAACCTTAAACTTAATCTTGACCTTAAGTATAACCTAATCCTAACCTTAACCTTGACCAAACCCTTAATGTAACCTTAACCTTAAGTTTACCTTAACGTAACCTTAACCTTGACCAAACCCTTAATGTAACCTTAACCTTAAGTTTACCTTAACGTAACCTTAACCTTGACCTTGACCTTACCCTTAACATTAACCTTACCCTTAACCTTAGCCTGACTAAACCCATAACCTTAAAATTAACCTTGACCTTAACTATAACCTAACCCTAACCTTAAGGTTAAGGTTAGGTTATAGTGAAGGTTAAGGGTAAGGTCAAGGTTAAGGGTAAAGTTAAGGTTAAGGTCAAGGTCAAGGTTAAGGTTAGGTTAAGTGTAAATTTAAGGTTAAGGTTAGGTCAAGGTTAAGGTAAAGGTTATGGTTAGGCTAAGGTTAAGGTTAAGGTTAGGGGTAAGGTTAAGGTTAAGGTTAGGTTAAGGTTAACTTAAGGGCAAAGTCAAGGTTAAGGTTAAGGTTAAGGTGAAGGTTAAGGTTACAGTTAGGTTAAGGTTAATGTTGATGTTAAGTTCAAGGTCAAGGTTAAGTTTATGGTTAAGGTTAAGGTTACGGTTAGGTTAAGGGTAAAGTTTTAGGTTAAGGTTAAGGTTAGGTTATAGTTAAGGTTAGGGGAAGGTTAGGTTAAGTTTAACCTTTACCTTGACCTTAAACTTAATGATAACCTAACCCTAACCCTAACCAAACCCTTAACATTAACCTTAACCTTAACCTAACTTTAACCAAACTCTTAATGCTAACCTTAACCTTAACCTAACCTTAATCTGACTAAACCCTTAAGGTTAGGTTAAGGGTAAAGTTAAGGTTAAGGTTAAGCTTAAGCTTAAAGTTAGGTTAAGGTAAGGTTAAGGTTAAAGTTAAGGCTAAGGTTAAGGGTAAATTTAAGGTTAAGGTTAATGTTAAGGGCAAGGTTAAGGTCAAGGTTAAGGTTACGTTAAGGTTAATGTCAAGGTTAAGGTTACGTCAAGAGTTTGGTCAAGGTTAAGGTTAGGTTATAGTTAAGGTCAAAGTTGATGTTAGGTTAAGGTTAAGCTTAGGGTTAGGTTATAGTTAAGGTCAAGGTTAGGTAATGGTTAAGGTTAAGTTTTAAGGTTATGGTTAGGTTCAAGGTTAAGGTTAAGGGTTTGGTCAAGGTTAGGGTTAAGTTAAGGTTAATGTTAAGGGTTTGGTCAAGGTTAGGGTTAGGTTATAGTCAAGGTCAAAGTTAAGGTTAAGGGTAAGGTTATAGTGAGGCTAATTTTAAGGTTAAGGATAGGTTAAGGTTAAGGGTTTGGTCATGGTTAGGGTTAGGTTACAGTTAAGGTTAAGGTTAAGGTTAGGTTAAGTTAAGGTTAAGGTCAAGGTTAAGGGTAAAGTTAAGGTTAGTTTAAGGTTAAGATTAAGGGTTTGGTTAAGGTTAAGGTTAAGGTTAAGGTTAAGGTTAAGGTAAGGTTAAGGTTAAGGTCAAGGTTAGGTTATAGTTAAGGTCAAGATTAATGTTAGGTTATAGTGAAGGCTAAGGTTAAGGTCAAGGTTATAAATAAGGTTATAATTAAGGTTAAGGTTACAGGTTTAGTCAAGCTAAGGTTAATATTAAGGGTTTGGTCAAGGTTAAGGTTAAGGGTTTGGTCAAGGTTAGGGTTAGGTTATATTTAAGGTTAAGGTTAAGGTTACGACTTTAGTAAGGTTAAGGTTTTGTTCAAGGTTAGGGTTCAGTTATATTAAAGTTTAAGGTTAAGTTAAGGGTAAAGTCAAGGTTAGGGTTACATTTAAGGTTAAGGATAAGGGTGTTACACAAAATTTTGTAACCGTCCCTGCAATCCCTCATCCCACATATTGGAGGATCATTCCTGTGACTTGTGAATAGTGTCATACTTTGAAAACACCTTATTTACATCCTTCTACATAAGGACATCATTTCTCCTATTGGAAATTTCCTCAAAAATCACACAAAACCTATGTTTTGGCCTTGGCACGGGTAGCCAGTTCATCCCTCGTGCCGATGTGGAAGATTTGCACTAGATTTCATGCCACCTGGTGCTCTGTCTCAGTGCAGCCCCCATGCCAAGCTGTTTTAGGAATGTTTTTTAAAAATTAGAGGCAGATTTTTCCTTCTAACCACCTCGGGAATGAGTCACTGGAAGTGGTTAAGTTGATGAGCCACAGATATCTGTCTTTAGGTAGTGGTTTTTACCTCCCATGGAACACTCCTAAAAGATAGGCCTCCCTTCCATGATTATAGGGATCCTAACGTCTCCCTCTTCCTCTATATAAAAAGGCCTTCTCCCTTTATGGAAGCTAGCTAAACATATAGCCAAGGAGCTGAGCTTGGAGAAGAATACTATAGAAGTAGCTGGCGATGAGATCTTCTCTTGCAAAGTATACAACTTATATGTTTGCAAAGTAAATCAGAGTCGTATCTCTGATCCTCTATTACATCGCAAGCATATGCTATCCCCTTCAATCTTGTTTACAAAAAGAATTGGGGTACTTGCCAAAACCTTAACCTAACCTTAACCTTAACCTTAACCTTCACCTTGCTAAATCTATAACCTTAACCTTAATCTTAAACTTGAATTTACCCCTAACCTAACCTTAACCTTAACTATAACCTAACCCTAACCTTTACCTTAACTTTACCCTTAACCTTAACTTTAACCTTAACTATAACCTAACCCTAACCTTACCCTAACCATAATCGTAAGCTTAACCTTACCTTAACCTAACTTAACCTTAACATTGACCTTGACCTTGACCTTGACGTTAACCTTAACCTTACCTATAACTTTAACCTTAACTTTACGCTTAACCTTAACTTTACCCTTAACCTAACCTTAACATTAACCTTCCCCTTAACCTTATCTTAACCTTAACCTTTTTCTTACCCTTAACCTTCACCTTAACCTTAACTTTACCCTTAACCTTGACTTTACCCTTAACCTTAACCTTAACCTGAATTTACACTTAACCTAACCTTAACCTTAACCTTCACCTTAAACTTAATAAACCAGTAACCTTAAGCTTAACCTAGCCCCAACTTTAACCTTAAATTTAACCATCCCATAACCTTAACATTAACCTTAACTATAACATAAACTTAACCTTGACCTTAAATATAACCTAACCCTCACCTTGACCAAACCCTTAACATTAACCTTAACCTTAACCTTAACCTTGTCCTTAACTATAACATAACCCTAACCTTAACCTAACCCTAACCTTCACCAAACCCTTAACATAACCTTAACCTTGACTTTACCCTTAACATAATCTTAACCTTGACCTTGACCTTACCCTTAACGTAACCTTAAGGTTAAGGGTTTGGTCAAAGTTAGGGTTAGGGTTAGGTTAAGGTTAAGGTTAGGTTAAGGTTAGGTTAAGGGTAAATTTAAGGTTAGGGTTAGGTTAAAGTTAAGGTTAAGGTTAAGGTTAAGGGTAAAGATAAGGTTATGGTTATGGTTAAGGTTAAGGTTATGTTAATGTTAAATTCAAGGTTAATGTTAAGGGTAAGGTTATAGTTAGGTTAAGGTTAAGGTTAGGTTAAGGTTAAGATAAGGTTAAGGTTAAGGTTAAGTTAAGGGTAAAGTCAAGGTTAAGTTTAAGTTAAGGCTAAAGTCAGGTTAAGGTTAAGGTTAAGGTAAGGGTAAAGGTTTAGGTTAAGGGTAAGGGTAAAGGTAAAGTTAAGGTTAAGGGTTTGGTCAAGGTTAGGGTTAGGTAATTGACCATTAACCTTAATCTTAACCTAACCTTAACCTTATCTTAACCTTAACTATAACCTAACCCTAACATAACCTTAACCTTGACCTTGAGCTTAACCTTTACCTTGACCTTAACCTAACCTTAACCTTAACCTTATCTTACCCTTAACCTTAACCTGACCTTAACCTTAACCTTAACATAACTATAACCTTATGGTAACCTTAACCTTAACCTAACCTTAACCTTAACCCTAATCTTAACCATAAGTTTACCCTTAACCTAAACTTAACCTTAACCTTAACCTTAACCTTATCTTAACCTTAACCTAACCTTAACATTAACTATAACCTTAACCTTCACCTTCTCATAACCATAACCTTAACCTTTACTTTACCCTTAACATAACCATAACCTTAACTTTAACCTTAACCTCACTAAACCCATAACCTTAACCTTAACCTAACCTTAACCTTGACCTTAACTATAACCTAACCCTAACCTTAACCCTTACCTTACCCATAATTTTAACCTTAATGTTAGGGTTAAGGCTAACGTTAAGGGTAAGGTTAGGCTAAGGTTAAGATAAGTATAAGGTTAAGGTTAAGGTTATGGGTATGGGTTTCGTCAAGGTTAAGGTTAGGTTATAGTTAAGGTCAAGGTTAAGGTTATGGGAAGGTTAAGGTTAAGGTTAATGTTAAGAGTTAGGTTAAGGTTAATGTTAAGGGTTTGGTGAAGGTTAGTATTAGGTTATAGTTAAGGTCAAGGTTAAGGTTAAGGGTAAGGTTATAGTTAGGAAAAGGTTAAGGATTTGGTCAAGGTTGGGTTAGGTTATGGTTAAGGTTAAAGTTAAGGTTAATGTTATGGTTAAGATTAGGTTAAGGGTAAAGTTAAGGTTAAGGTTAGGTTAAGAGTAAAATTAAGGTTAATTTTAGGGTTAAGGTTAGGGGAAGGTTAAAGTTATAATTAAGGTTAAGTTTAAGGGTTTGATCAAGGTTAGGGTTAGGTTATAGTTAAGAGTAAGGTTAAGGTTACACGTTAAGGTTAAGGTTAAGTAAAAGTTAAGGTTAAGTTTAATGGTTAAGTTAAGGTCAAGGTTAAGGTTAGGGTTAAAATTAAGGTTAGGTAAAGGTTAGGTTAATGTTTAGGTCAAGGTAAGGTTAAGGTCAAGGTTAAGGATAATTTAAGGTTAAGGTTAGGTTAAGGTTAAGGTTAACGTTAAGAACAAGATCAAGGTTAAACTAAAATTTAACCTTAACCTTACCTTGACCTTGACCTTAACATGAACTTTAACCTTACTAAACCCATACCCTTAACTTTATCTTAACCTTACCTTAACCATAGCCTTAACCTTGACCTTAACTATAACCTAACCCTAACCTTGACTAAACCCTTAACCATAACCTTAACCATCCCAAATCCTTAACCTTAATATTAACCTTAACGTAACCTTAACCTTAACCTTACCCTTAAAATTACCCTTAACCTTCACCTTAACCTTAACCTTAATCTTAATATTAACCTAACCAAACCTTAACCTTAACCTTAACTTTACCCTTAACCTTAATCTTAACCTTAGCTATAACCTAAGCCTAAATATAACCTAACCATAACCTTATCTTTACCCTTAACCTTAACCTTAGATTAACCTTAACCTTAACCTTAATGTGACCTTAACTATAACCTAACCCTAACCTTGACCAAATCCTTACCCTTAAACTTAATTTAACATTAACCTTCCTATAACCATAACCTTAACATTAACCTTAACCTTAACCTAACTTAACCTTAACCTTTTCCTTGACCTTAAACTTAACCTTACCCTTAACCTTCACCTTAACCTAACCTTAACCGTAACCTTAACCTTAACCTTAACCTTCCCCTAACCTTAACCCTAACCTTAACCTTAACTTTACCCTTAACTCAACCTTAGCATTAACTTTAACCTTAACTTAACCTAACCATAAAATTAACCTTATCTTAACCTTGACCTTTAACCTTAACCATAACCTTATCTTTAGCCTTAACCTTAACCTTACCCTAACCATAACCTTAACTTTACCATTAACCTAATCTTAACCTTAAACTAACCTTAACCTTGACCATAACTATAACCTAACCCTAACCTTAACCTTGACCAGACCCTTAACCTTAACCTTAACTTTACCCCCTTAACCTAACCCTAACCTTGACCAAACCCTTAACCTTAACCTTAACCTTAACTTAACCTTAACCTTAACCTTAACTTTAACTTTACCCTAACCTTAACGTTAACCTTAATCTTAACCTTAACTATAACTTAACATTAACCTTGAACTTAACTATAACCTAACCCTAAATTTGACCCAACCCTTAGCCATAACATTAACCTTACCCCCTTAACTTAACCCTAACCTTGACCACACCCTTAACCTTAACCTTAACTTTAACCTAACCTTAACCTTAACTTTAACTTTACCCTAACCTTAACCTTCACCTTAACCTTGACCTTGACCAAGCCCTTAACCTTGAACTTGACCAAACCCTTAACATTAAGCTTAACCTAACTAAACTTGTAACCTTCACCTTAACATTAACCTTAACTATAACCTAACCCTAACCTTGACCAAACCTTTAACCTTAACCTTAACCTGGATCTTAACCTAACCTTAACCTTAACCTTAACTATAACCTAACCCGAATGTTGACCAAATCCTTAACCTTGACTTTAACCTTAACCTTAACTATAACCTAACCCTAACCTTGACCTTAACCTTAACCTTGACCTTAAATATAACCTAACCCTAACCTTGCCCTTAACCTTAACTTAACCTTAACCTTAACCTTAACCTTCACATAACCATAACCTTAACCTTGACATTACTCTTAACCTAACCTTAGCCTTAACCTAACCATAACCTTAACCTTAACCTTAACCTCAACCTTTACCCTAACCTTATCCTTGACCTTAATCTTGGATTTCCCTTAACCTTAAGCTTGAACTTGACCTTAAACTAACCTTAACCTTAACCTTAACCTTATCTTACCCTTAACCTAACCTTAACCTTAACTCTAACCTAACCCTAACCGTGACCAAACCCTTAACCTTAACCTAAGTTTAACGTTAACCTTCCCCTAACCTTACCCTCAACCCTAACCTTAACCTGACTAAACCTGTAACCTTAAAATTAACCTTACCCTTAACGTTCACCTTAACCTTAACTTTAATCTTAACCTTGACCTTACCCTTAACCTTACTAAACCCGTAGCCTTAACCTTAACCTTAAATTTACCCTTAACCTTGAACTTACCCTTAACCTTCACCTTAACCTTAACCTTAACCTTAACCTTAAACTGTCTAAACCCATAACCTAAGGGTAAATTTAAGGTTAAGGTTAAGGTTAACCTTTACCTAACCTTAACCTTAACCTAACCTTGACCTTAACTATAACCTAACCTTAACCTTAACCTAACCTTAACCTTAACCTAACCTTAAATTTAACCATAAACTTAGCTTTACCCTTAACCTAACCGTAACCTTAACCTTAACCATAACATTAGCCTTAACCTTGACCTTAACCTTAAGGTTAGGGTTAGGTTATAGTTAAGGTTAAGATTAGGTTAAGGGTAAAGTTAATGTTAAGGGTTTGTTCAAGGTTAGAGTTAGGTTATAGTTAAGGTCAAGGTTAAGGTTAGGTTAAGGTTAAGGTTAAGGGTTTGGTCAAGGTTAAGGTTAAGGTTAGGGTAAAGTTTAATGTTAAGGTTATGCGTTTATTAAAGTTAATATTAAGTTTAAGGTTACGAGTTTAGTTAAGGTTATCCTTAACCCATAACCTTAAGGTTAGGGTCAAGTTAAGGTTACGGGTTATGCTTAACCCATAACCTTAATGTTATCCTTAACCTGTAATATTAAGGTTAAGGTTAGGTTATAGTTAAGGTCAAGGCTAAGGTTAAGGTTAAGGGTTTGGTCATGGTCAAGGTTAAGGTTAAGGTTAGGGTAAAGGTTAGGGTAAAGGTTAAGGTTAAGGTTAATGTTAAGGTTATGGTTAAGGTTAGGGTTAAGGTCAGATAAAGTTTAAGGTTAAGGTTAGGTTAAGCTTAAGGTTAGGTAAGGGTAAGGGTAAGGGTAAGGTTAAGGTTAAGGTTATGGTTATGGTTAAGTTTAGGTTAAGGGTAAAGTTAAGGTTAAGGTTATATTAAGGTTAAGGTTAAGGTTACGAGCTTAGTGAGGTTAATGTTAAGGATAAAGTTACAGGTTTAGTTAGGTTAAGGTTACAATTAAGGTTAAGGGGGTAAATTTAAGGTTAAGGGTGAAGTTTAATGGTAAGGTTAAGGTTAAGGTTACGGGTTTAGTCAGGTTAAGTTTAAGGTTAAAGTTTTGATCAAGGTTAGGGTTAGGTTATATTTAAGGTTAAGGTTAGGGTAAAAGTTCAGGTTAAGGTTAAGGTTAAGGGTTTCCTTGCCCTTAAGATTAACCTTGACCTTAACTATAACCTAACCCTAACCTTACCCTTAACCTTAACCTTAACCTAACCTTAAACTTACCCTTAACCTTATCTTAACCTTAACCTTACTAAACATGTAACCCTAACCTTACGCTTAACCTTATCTTACATTGACCTTAACTATATCATTAACCTTAACCTAAACTTGACCTTAACTTTACCATTAACCTAATCTTAACCTTAATGTAACCCTAACCTTGACTTTACCCTTCCCTTAACCTTAACCTTCACTATAACCTAACCCAAACCTTGACCAAACCCTTAACCTTAACCTTAACCTTACCCTTACCCTTAATATTATCTTAAACTTACACTTAACCTTATCTTAACCTTTAATTAACCTTAACCTTGAACTTGAACTTATCCTTAACCTTAACCTTAACCTTAACTTTACCCTTAACCTTAACCTTAACCTTTCCCTTAACTATAACTTTAACGTTAACCTTGTCCTTAACTATCACCTAACCCTAACCTTGACCAAATGTTTAACCTTAACCTTAACCGTAACCTTAACCTTAACCTTAACTTTAACCATAATCTTAATCTCAGGTTAAGGTTAAGGTTAAGGGTAAGGTTAGGGTTAAGGTTAGGGGAAGGTTAATATAAAGCTATGGATAAAGTTAATATTAACGTTAGGGTTAAGGTTAATGTTAAGGTTAGGGTTACCTTATTGATAAGGTCAAGGTTAAGGTTAAGGGTAAGGTTATAGTTAAGTAAGGGTAAGGTTAAGGTTAAGGTTATTGTTATGGGAAGGTTAAGGTTAATGTTAAGGTTAAGTTTTGGTCAAGGTTAGGGTTAGGTTATAGTTAAGGTCAATGATAAGGTTATGTTAAGTTTAAGGTTAAGGTTAAGGTTAAGGTTAAAGGTAAGATTAAGGTTAAGGTTAAGGTTGCGGTTAAGTTAAGGTTAAGGTTTTGTTAAGGTGAGTGTTAGGTTATAGTTAAGGTTAGGTTATAGTGAAGGTTAAGGTTAAGACCCATAACCTTAACCTTGACCTTACCCTTAACATTAAGCTTAACTTTAACCCTAAATTTGACTTCACCCTTAACATAACCTTAACCTAACTTGACCTTAACCCTTAAGTTAACCTAACGTTAACCTTAACCTTAACCTTCACCCTTAACCTTAACCTAAACTTAACCTTCACCTTAACCTTAACCTTATCTTCATCTTATCCTAACCTTCACCTTAACCTTAACCTAATCTTAACCTTAACCATAAAATTAACCTTAACCTTAACCTTAACCTAACCTTAACCTTAACATTAACCTTAACCTTAGCCTTAACTATAACCCAACCCTAACCTTGACCAAACCCTTAACCTTAAACTTAACCTGACCTTAACTATAACCAAACCCTAACCTCGACAAAATCCTTACCCTTAACCTAACATTAATCTTGAATTTATCCTTAACCTAACCTTAACCTTAACCTTCCGCTAACCTTAAACCTAACCTTACCCTAACCGTAACCTTAACTTTACCACTAACCTAATATTAACCTTGACCAAACCTTAACCTTACCCTTAACCTTGACTTTAACCTTTACTTTAACTATAACCTAACCCTAACCTTGACCAAACCTTAACCTTAACCACTTAACCTAAACTTAACCTTAACCATAACCTTAACCTTAACTTTAACCTTAACATAACCTTAACTATAACCTAACCCTAACCTTGACCAAACCTTAACCTTAACCTTAAGTTTACCCTTAACCTAACCTTAAAATTAACCTTGACTTTATCCTTAACCTTAACCTTAACCATTACCTTAACCTTAATCCTAACCTTAACCTAACTAAACCCATAACTTGAACCTAACCCTAACCTTGACCAAACCCTTAACGTTAACCTTATCCTGACTAAACCCTTGACTTTACCCTTAAGCTTAACTTTACCCTTAACCTAACCTTACACTTAACCTTAACCTTAACCTGAATAAACCCATAGCCTTAACTATAACCTAACCCTAAACTTTACCAAACCCTTAACATTAACCTTAACCTTAACCTTTACCTAACGTTAACCTTAACCTTAACCATAACTTTAGCCTTAACCTAACCTTCCCCTTATCCTTATCTTAACCTTAACATTCACTATAACATAACCTTAAACTTGACCTTAACTATAACCTAACCCTAACCTTGAACAAACCCATAACCTTAACCTTAATCTTATTTTAACTTTAACCTTGACTATAACCTAAACTTAATCTTAACCTTATATTACCCTTAACCTAACCTTAACCTCAACTATAACCTAACCCTACCCTTAACCTTAACAATAACCTTATCTTTACCCTTACCATAACCTTTACCTTAACCTTAACCTTAACCTTAACCTAATCTAACCATAACCCTAACCTTACCCTAACCTTAACCTTAACCTTACCCTTATCCTTAACCTTAACCATAATCTTAACCTCAGGTTAAGTTCAAGGTTAAGGTTACGTTAAGGGTAAAGTCAAATTTAAGGTTAGTTTGTTGTGTAACCAACTCCAAAAAGAGAAGAAAAGAGATATCAATGCCTTAGAAATAAGCCACTTCGAGGGGGCAACCTCCAATACATTACATGAATGAACAATTCTTGGATGATACAATTCACAAAACCTCCTTTCTATATATAGGAGTCCATGGGGCCATAATGTAATCCTAGTGGGCCACAATGTAATCTTAGCCGACCTAACAATAATAATTTAAGGGCACAATAATAACAAAATGGGGGTTACAAGGGTACAATAATAACAATAAGGGGGTTACACTAACAACAATAAGGGACTATACTAGTAATATAGGGACCTAACATGCCTCTCTCCTTCAAAAAAGTGTTGTCCTCAACGCTTGAGTAGCTCTGGGTGCTTCTGTATAAAATTCTCATCCTCCCATGTAGAATCTTCAGTGGTTAAGTTCTTCCACTTGATGAGATACTCTGAAATTGATCGATTCCGTAGTTGTCGAGTTCTTGTTTCCATGACCGCTTCCGGTTCCAATATGATTTTTCCTTCCTCATCAAGTTCTGGCAATATTGTTTGAACTGGAAGATTTTCACCTATAACCTTCTTTAAGCATGAAACATGGAAAGCTGGATGTACTCGCGAAGAAGCAGGAAGCTCCAATTTGTATGCCATAGTACCAATCTTTTGCAACACCTTGTAAGGACCATAGTACTTTGGCGATAATTTATTATCCTTCTTTGCTTGCTTGGGGGACATTTGTTTGTATGGTTGTAGCCGTAAAAATACCCAATCTCCTACATCAAAACTTCTCTCGCTACGATGTTGATCTGCCTGTTGTTTCATTCGATTTTGTGCCAAATTCGGGTTATCCTTTAAGAGTTGGAGAACTTCTTGCTGATGCTCGATGTGATCTTCCACTGCTTGAACCTTCGAATTTTCCCTTAAAGATGATGTGATCGATGGTGGATGATATCCATAAAGTGCCATAAATGGGGTCATTTTTGCTGCGGTATGGAAGGAAGTGTTATACCACCATTCAGCGAGAGGTAACCACTTGACCCATTGTGTTTGTTTATCAGATACAAAACAACGAAGATATCCTTCCAAACATTTATTTACTATCTCGGTTTGACCATCGGATTGAGGATGATAAGATGAGTTATGAGCTAATTGAGTACCCAAACAAGAAAATAACTCCGTCCAAAAATTTCCAGTAAAAATGGGACCTCTGTCGGTCACAATAACCCTTGGGCTTCCATGTAGCTTTTGAATTCTGTCCATAAATGTAGTAGCAACTGTACTTGCTTTAAATGGATGAGATAAAGCACAAAAGTGTGCATACTTGGTAAGTCTATCAACTACCACCATGATGACACTCTTTCCTTCAGACTTAGGTAAACCTGTGATTAAATCCATTGAAATCTCCTCCCAACGTTGACTTGGAATGGATAAAGGTTGTAGAAGTCCCGGGGTCTTAATTGTTTCCACTTTATTCTGCTGGAAAACCAAGCATTCCGCCACAAAATTTTGAATATCAGATTTAAGGCCATCCCAAAAAAATTCTTTCTTCACCCTGTGGTAAGTTTTTAAAAATCCTGAGTGTCCTCCTAAAGGAGAAGTGTGCAATTCCAGAAGAATCTTTTGTTTTAGTTGGGAATTATTACAAAGATATAAGCGATCTTTGTACCATAAGGAATCATTTTTCCAACTAAATGTATCTGATGTACTAGGATCTTGCTGCAACTTTTGAATGAGTGTCCATACATCTTTGTCCTTCTTCCATTCATCTCTTGCTTCAGTTATCCAATTTGGTTGGATAATAGAAATGGCACAAAGCAATGCTTCCACCTCTTCATTATTTCTTGAGAGTGCATCATAGAAATGGCACAAAGCAATGCTTCCACCTCTTCATTCTTTCTTGAGAGTGCATCTGCAACAACATTAAGCTTTCCTTTTTTGTAGATTATTTCAAAGTCATAACCCAACATCTTTGTGACCCATTTTTGCTGCTCTTCCGAAGATAGTCTTTGTTCCAAAAAGTGTTTAAGACTATCATGATCAGTTTTTACCTTGAAGTGTCTTCCCATTAGGTAAGTTCGCCATTTCTTTAGTGCATGCGGTATTGCTAACATTTCCTTCTCATAAATAGGTTTCTGTAAATACTTTCCTTTGATTGGACGACTTTCAAAAGCAATGGGTCTTCCTTCCTGCATTAAAACTGCACCAATTCCATTTCCTGAGGCATCACATTCCACAATAAAGGTTTTTGTGAAGTCTGGCGTAACTAAGACCGGTGCTAGGCACATTTCCTCTTTAAGATGTTCAAAGGCCTTAGTTGCTTCAGGAGTCCATGAAAATGCATCTTTCTTCAATAATGTTGTTAGAGGTGCTGCTATTCTCCCATATTTCTTAACAAACTTGCGATAATACCCTGTTAACCCGAAAAATCCTCGCAACTGCTTTATGGTCGTGGGGACTTTCCATTCCTTAATGGCTTTAATTTTGTTAGGGTCTACTTTAACACCCTCGCGAGATATAATATGACCCAGATATTCCACCTCTTGTACTCCAAAGAAACATTTGGATGTTTTTGCATATAATTGTTTCTCCTGCAATAGTTTGAGCACCCTGTCAACATGTTGAACATGATCCTTCCAAGACCTGCTATAGATTAGTATATCATCAAAAAATGCTAGCACAAATTTTCTAAGGAAGGGCTTAAAAATGGAATTCATCAACCCTTGAAATATAGAAGGTGCATTGGTAAGGCCAAAAGGCATGACCAAAAATTCATAATGACCCTCATGAGTTTGAAATGTTGTTTTTGGAATATCTTCAGTCTTCATTCTAATTTGATGATATCCTGAACGAAGATCCAACTTGGTAAAATAAATTGCTCCATGTAATTCATCCAATAATTCATCAATCACAGGAATGGGAATTTTATCTTTAATGGTGAGCTTATTGAGCTCCCTATAATCCGGACACATTCGCCATGATCCATCCTTCTTGTGTACCAATACTACAGGAGCAGAGAAAGAACTTTGACTGGGTTGAATTATACCCGCCTTTAACATTTCTGCAATCATACGTTCAATTTCGCTCTTTTGGAAGTAAGGATATCTATAAGGCCTGATGTTTGGAGGAACACTTCCCGGAATCAAATGAATAGCATGATCATGATCACGAATAGGTGGGAGTCCTTTGGGAGTTTCAAACACCTTGGAATGATTGTCCAAGACTTATTGGAGATCTGCAGAAATAGATGATTTTGATGTTGGAACTTCTAGTGAGCATAATTGTGCAATTACGCCTCGTTGTTATTTCTTTAGAAGCTTTGTCATGACATTAGAGCTTATTATCCTTCCCCGCTTCCCTTCAATACCCCGTAATTCGACTTCCTTTCCTTCTGAAAAAAATTTCAAGAAAAGTTCTTGAAAATTAAAAGCTACCGTCCCCAAAGATTGTAACCATTGTACTCCTAGTACAACATCGGCACCTCCCATAGGAATGGAAAGCATTGGAATATTCAATACATATTCCCCCATGGTTAGCTTGATATTATGGCATTTTCGAGAGCAATTTATAGTTCCTCCATTTGCAACCATCACTTGACATTCTGGTGCTGGGTATAGGAAACAATTTAATTCCTTGGCTACCTTACAATGAATAAAATTATGGGTGCTACCTGAATCAATCAACACTATTACCTTTTTCTTCTTGATTTTTCCTTCTATCTTGAGAGTTTGAGGAGTGGTAATTCCTGCCAGTGCATTACACGATATGGTGGGATTCATTTCTTCCTCTTCTAGGGCTGGTTCCTGGTGTATATCCTCTTCTTGTTCATTTTCTTCTTCCTCTTCACAATCTATGTAAAATAATTTCTTCTCAGCACACTTATGACCTTTAGTGTATTTTCTATCACAACTGTAGCAAATCCCTTTTGCTCTTTTTTCTTCCAATTGTTGTGGTGTCAACCTTGTAGGCTGTGGGAATCTAGGTGTAGCAACACT